>CM024808.1:22599079-22611579 GCA_014281875.1 Nibea albiflora | reverse complement strand
GTGTGTGTGTGTGTGCGTCTGTGTGTGTGTGTGTTCTCACACGTGTATTAATGTTGTGTGTACATGTGTCTGCAGGCGTGTGTGTGTTCAAACCTCTGGCTGTTCACATTAAAGCGGTGATGTCCTTGAACCTTCAGCATGAACACCATGCTGTTGTGTGTGTGTGTGTGTGTGTGGTGTGTGTGTGGTGTGTGTGGCTGTCCCAGCGATTACAGCTTGATAAATCTTCACCACTGGTTCTGAATATTTTCTCGGGCTGCTGAAGGTCGACTGGAATCCCGTAAATCGTCTAATAGAGGCGCCCTCTCTCCGTCACACATGATGATTACGTTGAGTCACGTTTCCATGGAAACAAAATGCTCCATCCATGATCGTCATGTGACGGAGTTGTTTCCTGAGATAAACAGTAGGTGGGTGTAACGCACATTCGCTAATGGCTGCTGTAAACGGCAGTCACTGTCCACGATCAGTCATCAGCTGTGATCAGTCAGCTGTGATCAGTCATCAGCTGTGATCAGTCAGCTGTGATCAGTCATCAGCTGTGATCAGTCAGCTGTGATCAGTCATCAGCTGTGATCAGTCAGCTGTGATCAGTCATCAGCTGTGATCAGTCATCAGCTGTGATCAGTCAGCTGTGATCAGTCATCAGCTGTGATCAGTCAGCTGTGATCAGTCAGCTGTGATCAGTCATCAGCTGTGATCAGTCATCAGCTGTGATCAGTCATCAGCTGTGATCAGTCATCAGCTGTGATCTGAGTCATCAGCTGTGATCAGTCAGCTGTGATCAGTCATCAGCTGTGATCAGTCATCAGCTGTGATCAGTCAGCTGTGATCAGTCATCAGCTGTGATCAGTCATCAGCTGTGATCAGTAGTCAGCTGTGATCAGTCATCAGCTGTGATCAGTCATCAGCTGTGATCAGTCAGCTGTGATCAGTCATCAGCTGTGATCAGTCAGCTGTGATCAGTCATCAGCTGTGATCAGTCAGCTGTGATCAGTCAGCTGTGATCAGTCAGCTGTGATCAGTCAGCTGTGATCAGTCAGCTGTGATCAGTCATCATTTAGTCAGCTGTGATCAGTCATCAGCTGTGATCAGTCAGCTGTGATCAGTCAGCTGTGATCAGTCATCAGCTGTGATCAGTCAGCTGTGATCAGTCATCAGCTGTGATCAGTCAGCTGTGATCAGTCATCAGGCTGTGATCAGTCAGCTGTGATCAGTCGTCAGCTGATCTCTGCGTCTCATTAATGTCTTACAGTCGACGAGCTAGCACGGCTAACGACAGTTAGCCTCCGGCTGTCTCTTGCAGGTCGCGGCGTCCTCTGAGAGTTTCTCTGAGGTCAGACTGATGTCAGCATCCAAATTAAACATGATGAACTCTTCAACTCAGCAGTATTCCCCAACCCACCTCCTCCTCCTCCTCCTCCTCCTCCTCCTCCTCCTCCCCCTGACATACATAGTTTGACTTGTGTTGGATCTTTCTTGGCCTGCTGGTGGCGCTAGAGTCAGTGTTTGGTTGGTCTGACGTCTGAGTGTGAACGTACCTTTTAATTTTGAGCGAACTTTATTGGCTGTCTTCTTGATGTCAGCTGTGAGGTCCTCCAACTCCTGCTTGGTCTCTGCAGAGAAAGACAGACAGTTATAATGTTGTTATAATGTTGTTATAATGTGTTATAATGTTGTTATAATGTTGTCCTGGGCTTTATGCTACGCTAGGCTAACCCCATCCTGGCTATAGACACAGATCATCCACCAAACTTCAAATTCATCATAATTATTATTATAATAATTATTTTTAATAAAATATTCAAATTAAACATTTTAAAACGAGAGTTTAATTATTTAAAAACTGATTCTGGCAGCAAGAAAAAAAATAGAAAAAGAGGAAGTGATGTCACCGTTTGAGCTGTACAGAAACATCACATCATGTCAGCCATGTTGGAGGAGGGGAACGTGTGTGTGTGTGTGTGTGTGTGTGTGTGTGTGTGTGGTGTGTGAGCTGCAGCAGTGCAGTCAGATTTACGAGCGCTGCAGTGCCGTTCAGCCTTTTCTGGCTCCAACTCATCATCCTCTCTGTTAGCTTTATTAGCATGTGATGCTAAAGCTCAGTGATGAAACCGTGAAAATAAAATAGATAAAAAATAATATTTGATATTTTTTGTTTATTTCTGGAGCACAAAGAGAGAGAGGAACGTCTTTAAATGAGCTCGTTCTGTGAAGTGAAACACAACCTGCAGTTCCTCTAACGTCCACCTGAGGCTGGCTGCAGCAGTGAGTCAGTCTCCATAAGTCCCCATGTTAGACAGCAGAAATAAACATGTTTACAGCCTGGTACAAAAAACAGTTTTGGTCTCTGTAGCTAATTTCCCCGTTCATGACAACTGTACTGAGGGTGAATTTATATACAACTCACCTGTTCACATTATATTAAGGCTTAAAGTTATGCAGGTCAGCAGATTGGTGAAACATTAACGTTAATCAGTTAGCATTAACGAGGCAGATAATGATCAATGTAACACACCACACACACACACACAGGTGATCATTTAATTATTTTAATTTATCATCAGTTTTTGTTTTTTCAGACTTTCATTAGTTGATGTCATGTGATGACACTAACGAGATCAGAGAGTCGATGCACGTTAAAGTTTGTTTTCAGACGGCTCTGATCATCACGGAGGTCTTTGATTGGTCGTCTCCTTCAGGTACAGCACATCTGAGCATGCCCACAAACCACAGGAACACTATGAAGCTATGGGCTCACAGGAAGTGATGTTTCTGTTGTGATGGAGTTTTACTGGTTGTTAACGCTGGGCCCCGCCCCCCCAGTGATTGTAGCCAATCAGCAGAGAGTCGTGTTTTAGGATAAATGAGTGAATCATGCAGAGCGTCTCTGAGGACAGACGTGAAGCTGACAGTGAGGACGACCAATGAGAGCGCCACATTAAACTGTGATGAGAGCACGAGTACCAGAGTCTACATCTGTACCCTCCACTCTCACTACAACTCCCATCATGCATTATTCATGCAGAAACACTGGAAGGCATTTTGTCAGCAGCGAGGAGCGCGAGCTGACCCAGAACTGAGAAGAAGAAGAAGAAGAAGAAGAAGAAGAAGAAGAAGAAGAAGAAGAAGAAGAAGAGATGTTCAGACACAGATGTCACCTCTGTGTGGTTGATGTCATCATCATCAAATCTGTGTACAGACGTCACGGAGACGACAGACAGACAGACAGACAGACAGACAGACAGACAGACAGACATCACTCACATGTCCTCAGTGGTTAACCTCTTCATCTCCTCTGAGGTTAACTGGACTTCATGCAGTTTAAACAAGCAGAAGAAGAAGAGGAGGAAGAGGAAGAGACTTCACAGGCAGCATGCAAAAGAAAACAACAGAGAGGAGGAGGAAGAGGAGGAAGAGGAAGAGGAGGAGGAAGAGGAGGAGGAGGAGGAGGAGGAGGAGGAGGAGGAAGAGGAAGAGGAAGAGGAGGAGGAGGAGGAGGAGGAGGAGGAGGAGGAAGAGGAAGAGGAAGAGGAGGAGGAGGAGGAGGAGGAGGAAGAGGAAGAGGAAGAGGAGGAGGAAGAGGAAGAGGAAGAGGAGGAGGAGGAGGAGGAAGAGGAAGAGGAGGAGGAGGAGGAGGAGGAGGAAGAGGAAGAAAATCAAAGAAAGGGCGGGAAAAAAAGAAAATCATTTTTCATGCAACAACAAAGAAAACATCGACATGCTGAGACAAACTGAAGACACGTGACCACACGACGTCACGTGACCACACGACGTCACGTGACCACACGACGTCACGTGACCACAACGTGACCACACACACGCATCATCATCATCATCGTGTCACTGCGTTGTCGTGGAGCTGCCGATATTTAAATGGATGACGTTAAGGAGAGGACATGAAGGAAACATGACGAGGTCTTAAAGTTCATTTAAAGACTCTGCATGGATTCATTCACTCATTAGTATGAACAGACACCTCCTGCTCTCCTGCTCTCCACCTCCTGCTCTACACCTCCTGCTCTACACCTCCTGCTCTACACCTCCTGCTCTACACCTCCTGCTCTACACCTCCTGCTCTCCACTCTCCACCTCCTGCTCTACACCTCCTGCTCTACACCTCCTGCTCTACACCTCCTGCTCTCCACCTCCTGCTCTCCACTCTACACCTCCTGCTCTACACCTCCTGCTCTACACCTCCTGCTCTCCACCTCCTGCTCTCCACCTCCTGCTCTACACCTCCTGCTCTACACCTCCTGCTCTCCACCTCCTGCTCTACACCTCCTGCTCTACACTCTCCACCTCCTGCTCTCCACCTCCTGCTCTACACCTCCTGCTCTACACCTCCTGCTCTACACCTCCTGCTCTCCACTCTCCACCTCCTGCTCTCCACCTCCTGCTCTACACCTCCTGCTCTACACCTCCTGCTCTACACCTCCTGCTCTCCACCCTCCACCTCCTGCTCTCCACCTCCTGCTCTCCACCTCCTGCTCTCCACCTCCTGAAGCTGACGGAGAACCCGTTTTGAAGCCAGACTTTTTACAGCGCAGGCTTCGGACTTCAGCGGTGACATTGACTCATTACTGCTGAGTCATGCTGTGTCTGGGTCACGGTGAACGCCGTGCATCCCAAACCGGACACAATCTTTAGTTTTTAACCCAGCGAGTCGGGAGGAGGCAGGTGGAGGCGGGTTGGAGGAGGGTGGAGGAGGGTGGAGGAGGGTGGAGGAGGGTGAGGAGGGTGGAGGAGGGTGGAGGAGGGTGAGGAGGGTGAGGAGGGTGGAGGAGGGGTGAGGAGGGTGGAGGCGGGTGGAGGAGGCGACGGGGCTCGGTGGACGATTGCCAACGGGCTCATCAGACGGTCAGACGCTAACAGGATTAGATTTCACTCAGAGGGTCGAGTTACTGACACAGTACTGAACAACGAGTGTGTGAGTGTGTGAGTACGTCGACAACACAAACAGACTGCACTGCTGACACACACACACACACACATACACACACACACACACATACACACATACACACATACATACACACACACACACACACATACACACACACACACACACACACACACACATCATTATCTGCTCCTGAGCAGGAGCTCCGATCAGTCTGACCACCAGGTGAGTGAACAATGCTCCACGTGTTCCTGATGGACGATGACGCCTGATAATAAAGTTTTCATTCAAATGTTGGACGACGACACGTCGACGTTCAGGATGTGAACAGCTGTCTTACTTTCATCAGGGTTGGGTGCGGCCAGGATGGCGCTGTGCTGCTTCTTCACCTGCTCCACATCCTCCGACAGCTTTTCTATACAGCCTCTGATCTCTTCAACCTGCACACACACACACACACACACACACACACGAGATAAAATAATATCACAAACAGCTGATAACGAACGTGTGTGTGTGAGTCCTCATAACGTGTGTGTGTGAGTCCTCATAACGTGTGTGTGAGTCCTCATAACGTGTGTGTGTGTGAGTCCTCATAACGTGTGTGTGTGTGAGTCCTCATAACGTGTGTGTGTGAGTCCTCATAACGTGTGTGTGTGAGTCCTCATAACGTGTGTGTGTGAGTCCTCATAACGTGTGTGTGAGTCCTCATAACGTGTGTGTGTGAGTGCACATATAGTCTGTTAAAAGCAGCGTATCAGGACTTCCTGTGAGTTGTGGAAGCTCTCTCAGGTGTCGCAGGTGAACTTGCCGTCAGCTTCGATGCAGAGCGAACAGGAGCTGCAGATTTAAATGTTCTGCTTTCTTCTCATCAATGGTCTCATTTTGAGTTCATATAATTTATAATTAGCTCATTAAGGTTGAATGGAGCCCTGATGATCATCAGTGTTTCTGTTTATGGACATTAACTGTTTACTGTCACGTGACACGCGTGGAGTTATTCGCCCTGAACCTTCAGAAACGTCAGATAAAGTGACAGGAGAGGAGAAGGTGAGGAGAGACGAAGTGAAGCGTCACTTTGTCTTCAGACGTCTGTCCGGATGTCTGCAGATCTCTGCAGAGATCACTCAGTGAGGATCATAACGTGATCAGAGTCTGAGGTCGCTGAGTCAGACTGAAGAATAAACACCTGATGAATAATTAATGTGTCATTCATTCACTCATTTAAATATTTACAGCTGTTTCATGTCAGCTGATGATGAGTTTCATAACATCAGCGTTCCTGGATTGTTGGCATGGTGACAAAATGTGTTAAATCATTTTCAAGTTTACAGCTTGGACTGGAAAACTGCTGTGTAAGCTTTTCCAGGTTTTCCAGGTTTTCCAGGAGATGTTGGAGCATTGTGTCTTACCTGTTCAAAGAACTCGTCCATGAAGTGGTCCCTGTCCACCTGCACCACCTCCTCATCATCATCGCTGTCCTTAGCCTGCAGACAGGAAACACATGATGTAACGTAACGCTGAGTCACTTCATCAGACAGAACGAAACATCGTCACTTCACTTCAAAGCACGACTCAGGTCTTTACTCTGAAGAGTCACATGCAAGGATCCAGTTCAATGGACGACAGAAACATTTAAAGTGTGCTGCGTGTTCTTTTGTCTGCTGGACAATAAAGTTGAATTGTTTTGACATCAGGATGCAGCAGAGTTACATCATGTGACAGACGGACAGGTGAGGCGAGGTCAGCAGGTGATTCAGTCAAAGTAAACAGTTTCCAGTTACACTGGATTTCTACTATTGTTCATAGTGTGTGTGTGTGTGTGTGTGTGTGTGTGTGTGTGTGTGGACACGGTGACGTTCCCTCATTATTTGCACATGTTCTGTCCCTGCAGCAGAAGACACTGATTGTAGTTGGAAACACCTGGGCCAGGTGAGTCTATAAACTCCGCCCTCTGACAGGCTGCTCTCCTGCTGCACAGGTGATGAGCACGCCTCAGTTTGGGTTCAGTTCCATTTATTTGATTTATGTTCTTTAGATTTCGCTGATACTGTGATTGTCTGCGTTTAAATGCTGATAAATCTGATGATTTTCATGACGTTCCCTCGGTTCCCTCGGTTCCCTCGGTTCCCTCGGTTCCCTCAGTCAGAGCTGTCTCCAGCTGTACCCGGGTGGGGTTCAGTGTTGATGAGGAGCTGTCGGGTTCAGTCTGTGTCTGTGCTGTCTGTGTCTGTGCTGACTGCTGTCTGTGTCTGTGTCTGTGCTGTCTGTGTCTGTGTCTGTGCTGACTGTGTCCGTGTCTGTGCTGACTGTGTCCGTGTCTGTGCTGACTGCTGTCTGTGTCTGTGCTGTCTGTGTCTGTGCTGACTGTGTCTGTGTCTGTGCTGACTGTGTCTGTGTCTGTGTCTGTGTCTGTGCTGACTGTTGTCTGTGTCTGTGCTGACTGTGTCTGTGTCTGTGTCTGTGTCTGTGTCTGTGTCTGTGTCTGTGCTGTCTGTTCTTGAGTTGTAACTTCTGCACTTGCCTTTTTTTCTGGCACTTTAATATTTCATGTTTCATTTTTGCTGCTTGTTTGTTGTTGTCTGTCTTGATCACTATGACTGCTGCTGCCTTTCTTTGAGACAGAGGTTTGATCTCAATGGGTTAAATAAAGGTTCTAATAATAGTTATAATAGTTATAATAAATAAAGGTTCTAATAATAGTTATAATAGTTATAATAAATAAAGGTTCTAATAATAGTTATAATAGTTATAATAAATAAAGGTTCTAATAATAGTTATAATAGTTATAATAAATAAAGGTTCTAATAATAGTTATAATAGTTATAATAAATAAAGGTTCTAATAATAGTTATAATAGTTATAATAAATAAAGGTTCTAATTCCCTGCTGCTGTTTGTGGTTCTATGGTTCTTTAGCTGCTAAGGAGAGGTGGAACCTCTGAGCTGACGGCTACGCCTGCCTGAGAGCGGCGTGGTGACCCGTTCAGTCTGATGACGGAGCGCTGTGGGCTGTGCACAGGGCAGTCTCTTCACCTGTGTGGTGCCTGTTGCAGGGCATTGTGGGATTTGTAGTATGAGTGGAAGCGTGATTTAATCAACCATCTACAGAAGTTCAGTTCGTTACTTCATCATATGATTGTTGTTTAAAGTGAGCCTCTGATTCAGAGTCAGAGTGACAGGCTTCCTGTCACCTGTTAATAATCAGAGCAGCTCTGTGAGCAGCCCAGTCCAAACCTTAGCCCCGCCCCGCACGCTGTAAACGATGCCATTGGCTGGAGAGTGTGACAGTCTGCCAATAAACACTTCAGTGTTCTCCTCAGATCTGCACTGAGCTCAGCAGACAAAGTAATTACAGATACACAAACATTCGACTTAAGAAGTATTTGTACTTTGACTTGACGTAGACGGAATATTATAATAGTGTTTGTATTTCTGCTCTGCTACATTTATCTGGTAACATTAGTTACTCTGCACATTCAGATTACTGAGAAATGATGTTTACTATTAATAAAGCAGTGACTCCATCGGCAACATTAAAGTGATGAACGTATGAATTATTATCAGCCAATACGAGCTGTTATTATTCTGCAGCTTACTTTCAGTACTTGAAGTATATTTTCTAACTCTTCTCTGATTGGCTGTTTCTGTTATTTTGTCCACGCCTTTGCAGACATTGACACAGAGACACTGGTGCATTGTAAAGGTGTCCAACGGGTTTTTAAGGTGGATTTAAGGTGGATTTAAATAAACTGAACCACGAGGCGGCTCTGAGCGTTTCACGTTCATATTTTTAGCAACATTGCTAGCTGGTTAGCGTAGCGTAGCATGTACATCTGCATCTCAGTGGTCAGACTGCAGCTCTCGTGTCCCTCTGTGCCCTCTGTGCCCCTCCTCCCCCCTCCGTCCTCCCCCCTCTGTCCTCCCCCCTCCTCACCCTGCGTCACACTGACTCTGCAGAGGAGAGACAAACAGGAGAGACGGGGGAGGGAGGGAAGGACAAACACACTTTGGAGCTACAATCACAGAGGTGTGACTGTACGTTCACATACAGTCAGACTGTAAACTTTTCAGTCAGATTAAATTTGTATTTTATTTGACTAATTCTTTGTCTCATAGTTAAATACTGATCCATCTGACCCGCCTGTAGCATCAGAACACTGAAGAATGCCGTCATGATGTCTGAAGCAGTTTTGTTTCTTCTCTTTCATCACTTCCTGTCTGCGCTGCTGTTGTTTGTTACAAAGACATAAAAAGGCCAAAAAATAGAGCAGCTGCTGTTTTTCTTCTTCTACAGTGAGACGATGGCAGTCTGCTCTCCCACAAACAGACCTGACTGTGGAGGTCTGAGCCTAAAACACGATGCGTTCATGAACACTCAGCAGGACAAACTGCACACAGACCTGCTGTCAGTTGTAAATGTCTGTTTATCTGCCGGGCTGTGATCTGATCTGGGAGCAGTTTTATTCTCAGCTGGTCAAATAAAAGCCAAACAAACATTATAAACCAGGTTAGTGACGCCTCAGCTCTCAGATATAAATAGCAGCGTTGAATCAGCCAGTAAAAGCTGCAGGAGCAGGCACAGACCCATCTGCACCTGAGGCATCATGGGAACTGCAGTTCAGCTGCTGCAGTTACGCCCAAAGCCTGACTACACAGAAACATGTACCGAACACTGATCGGGGTCCAAGGCGTCGTCGTCGACACTGGATGCTGATTATGTTTGTGATGTCACTGCAGTCTGATGCGACATTCGTCCAATCAGAGGCTGCAGATTTATTACGCATCCTGCTGCCTTCAGGTGTCTGCAGAGATTTAATGAACCCAATAAAGCAGACGGGGAATCAATCATCGATCAGTGCTGCTTTGAACACGTGAAGTTTCATCATCTTATTGTTTGGTTTGTCGCTGCAGACGTCCCTCCGCAACAAAATCTGAGACACAATTTCCACAAACACACCGACACCAACTCCCTTTGCGCTGCCTGATTTGAATGAAGCTGTTTACCGTGTTGGCTGTGCCGAGCTGCACGCAGACGAGCAAAGACAGTTTAAAGGTCAAGAAAATACCAGCGTGTCATTACAATCAATAATCAGATGCTGTGTTAATGTTGACCACAACCAGATCATATCCAACCACAGCAGCCACAGAGCTCACCCCGAACTCTAACCGGACCTCAGACGTTATTATTAGGACCGGTCCCTGTAAGGACGACCGGTCCCGTCAGGGTCGCTGCTTGTACATGCAAAGGTTCCCACTGTGTAACTAAGACGTGTGCACACACTGCAGGTACAGATGAATCCCTCAATCAATTGTGTGGAGTTGTTTGTCTTTAAATTAGATCATAAACGAATCTCCCAGGACGTTCACAGATGTACGGATGAAGGAAGGAAGTGAAAACTACAAAATAAAATCAACCTGAATCGTCTTTTAGAAACGTCCTCCTCGTCTTAGATCTCTCAGGTGTCTCCACCTGGACAAGCAGTCTCCCATCGAGACTGATGGCAGCTTCCTGCGTCCATGCTGCCAACACACCTGACACACCTGACACACAGGCACACACACACAGGCACACACATATGTTACGTGAGGTTACAGGAATAGATCGAGCTGCAGGAAGTCTCGGTGAGTCAGGGTGTGGCTAGCTTAGCTTAGCATAAAGGAGCCGAGCAGAACTCCGCGGATTCAAACGTCTCGTTTGTTTCGTCTTCGGAACGAAACCCAAAAAATGACTCGGATTGAACGTCTTCGTTTATCCAACAAGTGATCAGCAGAACCTGAAGCTCTCTGATTGGCTGGCTGGTTCTGACAGTCGAAATGACGTCATGAAGAGAACCAATGACTGAACTAATGCATCCAACAGGATCTAACAATGACCGAACAAGGCCAACTGAGTCTGAAGACGGTCTACAGAACGTCTGACAGGGTCTGCTCAGTCCTACCAGGTCTCATCGAGGTGACGGGTCCAACGAGGGTCTAACTGGATCCAGGTGGTTCTGAAAGGGCCCCTGACATCGTGTCACTGGTCTCATTGTTCTAAATGCGTTTACTGGCGGCTCATGAGGGTCCAGCTCAGGTCGAGGTCCTACAGGACCAGGTCTAACGGTCTCTGGGTCACATGTCCTGTTTCTACACGTCTGGTCTGAGCTGATAAGCTCTGTAACAAAGACCTGCCCGTCCACCAATCAGCTGTTGTCATCAACAACATGACATCTGAAGGTTTGACCACCTCTGGAGAGCAGCAGGGGCTGATGGGAAATATTTGAACCACTGTTCAGAACATTCAAAGAACGAATGGATAAAATAAATATCTGTAAATTCAGGATGACTTAAAGTGTTCCTGATGCTGCTGTGACCTTTGACCTTTCACAGGTCGTCTGATGAGGAAATGCAGCAGTGTGTCTGAGTTGTACAGACAGTCCCTGAAGGCATCACAGTGCTCCTCCTTGTAGACTGTGTGACCTTCAGGGAACACACACGAACACGTTAATGTCACTTCACTGTCACTTTCAAACAGTCGCCGACACTCCTGCACATCCTTCAACACACCCGCCTACATTACCCACAATGCAACACGGCCACCAAACACAGCAAATACATCATTATTTATTCATATAATATTTATATTATTTAAATGATCTGAAACTCCAAAATAAATGAAAAGTTACAATCCAGTCTCAGCTCTGTCACGATTCACCAATCAAGACATGCTGTGCTTCCACAGCAGCCAATCACAGCCCTCTCTGTCCACAGCAGCCAATCACAGCCCTCTACCTCCACCGCAGCCAATCACAGCCCTCTCTATGGCCACAGCAGCCAATCACAGCCCTCTACCTCCACCGCAGCCAATCACAGCCCTCTCTATGGCCACAGCAGCCAATCACAGCCCTCTACCTCCACAGCAGCCAATCACAGCCCTCTAACTCCACCGCAGCCAATCACAGTCCTTGCTATGTCCACAGCAGCCAATCACAGCCCTCTCTGTCCACAGCAGCCAATCACAGCCCTTGCTATGTCCACAGCAGCCAATCACAGCCCTCTCTGTCCACAGCAGCCAATCACAGTCCTTGCTATGTCCACAGCAGCCAATCACAGCCCTCTCATATATAGCAGTCACACACCGAGGTCAAAGGTCAGGAGATGATGGAGGAAATGGAGTTCATTAATTATTCATGAATAGACACAAAAATGGCCAACATGGCTGCTGGAGAAGAAGCTTCAACCCCAGAACCAGAACCTGGTCTGCACCTGACCCAGAACCAGAACCTGGACCAGGTCTCCAGTCAAACAATGTTTGAATACTGAAAGAAGAACTGGTTTCTGATTGGCTGTGTGATAACATGCATGTGTACACACGTATGGAGGAGAGGGAAGGAGAGAGGAAGGAGGAGAGGGAGGGAGGAGAGGGAGGGAGGAGAGGGGGGGAGGAGGAGAGGGAAGAGGAGAGGAAGGAGGAGAGGAAGGAGGAGAGGGAGGGAGGAGGAGAGAGGGAGGGAGAGGGAGGGAGGATAGGGGGAGGAAGGAGGAGAGGAAGGAGGAGAAGGGGAGGGAGAGAGGGAGGGAGAGGAGAGGAAGGAGCGGAGGAAGAAAGAAGGAGG
>CM024808.1:22586103-22596103 GCA_014281875.1 Nibea albiflora | reverse complement strand
CGTCCCTCAGCCCACGTTCCTGGTGGAGTTGTCTAAAGTGTTGGCGAACCCAGGGAACACTCAGGTGGCTCGAGTTGCCGCCGGCCTGCAGGTGAAGAACTCGCTGACCTCCAAAGACCCTGATGTGAAGACACAGTACCAGCAGAGATGGCTGGCTATCGACGCCAACGCTCGCCGCGAGATCAAGAACTACGTAAGGAGTCGAACACCCCAAAATGTGATCCATTTATTTTAATGTCCACAGTGTCTGAGCGTCTCCACTCTGTCCGACAGGTTTTACAGACTCTGGGTACGGAGACGTACCGGCCTAGCTCGGCGTCGCAGTGCGTCGCCGGCATCGCGTGCGCAGAGATCCCAGTTAACCAATGGCCTGAGCTGATCCCACAGCTGGTGGCCAACGTCACCGACCCCTCCAGCACCGAACACATGAAGGAGTCCACGCTGGAGGCCATCGGATACATCTGCCAGGACATTGTGAGTGATGACACAAACAGAACGAGGTGGTGGAGCGATGTCATGACGAAGATGTTAACACACGGTTTCCCCTGCAGGACCCGGAGCAGCTGCAGGAGAATGCCAACCAGATCCTGACGGCCATCATCCAGGGCATGAGGAAGGAGGAGCCCAGCAACAACGTCAAACTGGCTGCTACCAACGCCCTGCTCAACTCCCTGGAGTTCACCAGAGCTAACTTTGACAAGGAGGTACAGACGCACCTCGCTGACTGCACTAGATGTTTCCGGCCTATGTGACTGCATCTCCTCTCCCTGGGTGGACTGGCTTGGTCGCCGAGTTTTGATGTTTGATGTAAAATTTCGTGTGCTTTTGTTTCAGACGGAGAGACACTTCATCATGCAGGTGGTGTGTGAAGCGACACAATGTCCTGACACCAGAGTGAGTACCAAACAAACAAGTTGACAGTGAACACGTGTGTTCCGTGTTGTAACGGCGTGTCCCGTGTTGGAACGTCTCTTCAGGTGCGTGTGGCGGCCTTACAGAACCTGGTGAAGATCATGTCTCTGTATTATCAGTACATGGAGACGTACATGGGTCCTGCTCTGTTCGCGGTGAGACCAACACGCCACCCTCACACCTCACAGATGATTGCTTAGATTCTTATGTCCTCACTTCCTTTTCCTCCTTCCTACCTTCATCGCTTCCTTGTCTTCCTCCTCTCAGATCACCATTGAGGCGATGAAGAGCGACATTGACGAGGTCGCCTTACAGGGCATTGAGTTCTGGTCCAACGTGTGCGACGAGGAGATGGACCTGGCCATCGAGGCCTCTGAGGTCTGTGTAAGCAAAACTTGCGTTACGTAAAGAACGTTTACAGAACGTTTCAGTTTGTTATGACCCACCCCCTCTGACTGACTTTTCCTGTTTGCTCTCGTCCAATGGCAGGCCTCGGAGCAGGGGCGCCCTCCGGAGCACACCAGTAAGTTCTACGCCAAAGGTGCCCTGCAGTACCTGGTCCCCATCCTGACCCAGACCCTCACCAAACAGGTAACTCACCTGTCATTCAGTCGTTTCCATGTCAACTTGAGTGTCAGGTGCCTTCATGTGACCTTTGACCGTGACTCCATCAGGACGAGAATGACGACGACGACGACTGGAACCCGTGTAAGGCGGCCGGCGTCTGTCTGATGCTGCTTGCCACGTGCTGCGAGGATGACGTGGTTCCTCACGTCCTGCCCTTCATCAAAGAACACATCAAGAACCACGACTGGCGCTACAGAGACGCCTCCGTCATGGCCTTCGGCTCCATCCTGGAAGGACCCGAACTCAACCAGCTCAAACCCCTCGTCATACAGGTCAGTCACTGAACCAGGTCGGTGCGTGTCATGTGACCATGTCCAAGCCTCACATCTTCCTGGCTGTGTCCGTCCTCCTGCAGGCGATGCCCACTCTGATCGAGCTGATGAAGGACCCCAGCGTGGTGGTGAGGGACACCACGGCGTGGACGGTGGGGCGGATCTGTGAGCTGCTGCCTGAAGCCGCCATCAACGAGATCTACCTGGCTCCTCTCCTGCAGTGTCTGATCGAGGGCCTGGGCGCCGAGCCCAGAGTGGCCTCCAACGTCTGCTGGGTGAGTGGAGGTAGTTTGTGTGAGAGTTCATGTTAGCCCTGATGTAACCATGGAAACGCTGTTGCTAATACGTGACTGTGTCTCTGCCCGTCTGTCTCTTAGGCCTTCTCGTCTCTGGCTGAAGCAGCGTATGAAGCCACAGATGCTGCAGAGGATCAGGAGGAGCCAAGCACGTACTGTCTGTCCTCGTCCTTCGAGATCATCGTGCAGAAGCTCCTGGAGACCACAGACAGGTGAAGAGAGGCAGGCTTTGGTGTGACAGCTTCCTGTTTTACGGTTCCTGTTTCAGTGTGAAGTCAGCCGAGCGTTGAAGTGTGTGTGTGTGTGTGTGTGTCACACTGACTAATGATAGCTCCTGTGTTTGTGTGCACGCACGTGCAGACCTGATGGTCATCAGAACAACCTGCGCTCGGCTGCCTACGAGGCTCTGATGGAGATTGTGAAGAACAGCGCTAAGGACTGTTACCCTGCGGTCCAGAAGACCACGCTGGTCATCATGGAGAGACTGCAGCAGGTCCTACAGATGGAGGTGAGACAGGGAGACAGGTAGACATGCTCATGATTATAAGGAAGACGGGTCCCATGATGTCAGCGTAAATGTTCATGTGATTTTGAACTTATTCTAAAGTGTAGCAGCACGTTACAGGCTTTTATTTTGAAATGATGCATCTTCCTGTCCTTCCAGTCTCATATCCAGAGCACCTCAGACAGAATCCAGTTCAACGACCTGCAGTCGCTGCTGTGTGCCACTCTACAGGTGAGACTCACGCCTGAGCGCCGCCCACGCTCTTATTGTGACAATCTCATAATCTGAGCTCTTATTGTGACAGTGGTGTTGCATCCTCTGACAGTTTCCTGTGTCCCACAGAACGTCCTGCGTAAGGTGCAGCATCAGGACGCTCTGCAGATCTCTGACGTCGTCATGGCGTCTCTGCTCAGGATGTTTCAGAGCACAGCCGGATCAGGAGGAGTCCAAGAGGACGCTCTGATGGCGGTGTCCACACTGGTGGAAGGTACACACACACACACACACACACACACACACACACACACAACACGGCTACACTGTGAAAATGGTTGAATCTGGTGAAATGAATCAGAACGGTTTATCGTGATGACTGAGTGTGCTTTGAAAGTCTGAGCAGGTTAATTAATGAATTCAGTCGTTTGCTGAAGTTAATGATCGGGTATAATTACACTGTGTGTGTGTGTGTGTGTGTGTGTGTGTGTCTCTGACCTGCTCTGTGTGTGTGTGTGTGTGTGTGTGTGTGTGTCTCTGACCTGCTCTGTGTGTGTGTTTCAGTTCTGGGCAGTGACTTTCAGAAGTACATGGATGCCTTCAAACCTTTCCTCGGCATCGGACTAAAGAACTACGCAGAGTATCAGGTGAGACCTCCACCTGAACACCTGACCTCCACCTGACCTCCACCTGAACACCTGACCTCCACCTGACCTCCACCTGAACACCTGACCTCCACCTGACCTCCACCTGAACACCTGACCTCCACCTGAACACCTGACCTCCACCTAAGGACTCCATCAGAGCTTTGTTACGAGTCCCTGGTGTGGATGATAAATGTAGCACGTGTGTGTGTTCCTGGTCTGTGATGATAAATCATGCACCACGCTGACCGTGATGTAAACATGACCACGTTTATCTGAGACCTGCACACGTTAGCACGTTAGCTCGTGGTGGAGGGGTTAAATAACTTGAAGTTGCTGGTTTGAGACGTGATCCACACCTGTGTTCTTAATGAGAGGAGCAGGATGATGATGGGTGTGTGTGTGTGTGTGTGTGTGTGTTTTCAGGTGTGTCTGGCAGCGGTGGGTCTGGTGTGTGACCTGTGCAGAGCTCTGATGTCAAACATTCTGCCTTACTGTGACGAGATCATGCAGCTGTTGCTGGAGAACCTCGGGGTAAGGAACACCACCTCCTCCTGTCTCACCCTCTGCTGCCTCTCCTGTCTCACCCTCTGCTGTCTCACCCTCTGCTGCCTCTCCTGTCTCACCCTCTCCTGTCTCTCCTGTCTCACCCTCTGCTGCCTCTCCTGTCTCACCCTCTGCTGCCTCTCCTGTCTCACCCTCTGCTGTCTCACCCTCTGTTGCCTCTCCTGTCTCACCCTCTGTTGCCTCTCCTGTCTCACCCTCTGCTGCCTCTCCTGTCTCACCCTCTGCTGTCTCTCCTGTCTCACCCTCTGCTGCCTCTCCTGTCTCACCCTCTGCTGCCTCTCCTGTCTCACCCTCTCCTGTCTCACCCTCTGCTGCCTCTCCTGTCTCACCCTCTGCTGTCTCACCCTCTGCTGCCTCTCCTGTCTCACCCTCTGCTGCCTCTCCTGTCTCACCCTCTGCTGTCTCTCCTGTCTCACCCTCTGCTGCCTCTCCTGTCTCACCCTCTGCTGTCTCACCCTCTGCTGCCTCTCCTGTCTCACCCTCTGCTGCCTCTCCTGTCTCACCCTCTGCTGTCTCACCCTCTGCTGTCTCTCCTGTCTCACCCTCTGCTGCCTCTCCTGTCTCACCCTCCTCCCTTCCTGTTCCACCCCTCTGCTGTCTCTCCTGTCTCACCCTCTGCTGCCTCTCCTGTCTCACCCTCTGCTGTCTCTCCTGTCTCACCCTCTGCTGCCTCCTGTCTCACCCTCTCCTGTCTCACCCTCTCCTGTCTCACCCTCTCCTGTCTCACCCTCTCCTGTCTCACCCTCTGTCGCTCCTCGCCTCATTCTAACTCTGTGTGTTCAGAATGAGAACGTCCATCGGTCGGTGAAGCCTCAGATCCTGTCTGCTTTTGGTGACATTGCTCTGGCCATCGGAGGAGAGTTTAAGAAATACCTGGACATCGTCCTGGACACGCTGCAGCAGGCCTCCCAGGCTCAGGTGGACAAGGTAAACACACACACACACACAGACGTCTCGTGACGTCCTGTGTTCCTGGTCTGTGATGATAAATCATGCACCACGCTGACCGTGATGTAAACATGACCACGTTTATCTGAGACCTGCACACGTTAGCACGTTAGCTCGTGGTGGAGGGGTTAAATAACTTGAAGTTGCTGGTTTGAGACGTGATCCACACCTGTGTTCTTAATGAGAGGAGCAGGATGATGATGGGTGTGTGTGTGTGTGTGTGTGTGTGTGTGTGTGTCACAGACGGACTATGACATGGTGGACTACTTGAACGAGTTGAGGGAGGGCTGTCTGGAGGCGTACACCGGCATCATCCAGGGCCTAAAGGGAGACCAGGAGAACGTCCACCGTAAGACCTGATCACATGACCACACACCCTGTCATGTGACGTCGGTTCCTCCTCCTGTATCGAGTCCATCAGGAGGATTTTACGACGTCGCAGAGCAAGTCGGGTCTTTTTCACCCAGAATGCCGAGGTCCACAGCGGCCCACGTCACATGGCTTCCTGGTTTTGCGAGACCCAACAAACACTGTGCTCTCCTCTGATTGGTTCTTTCTGTGTGCTCTCCTCTGATTGGTTCTTTCTGTGTGCTCTCCTCTGATTGGTTCTTTCTGTGTGCTCTCCTCTGATTGGTTCTTTCTGTGTGCTCTCCTCTGATTGGTGCTCTCTGGTCTCCCCCACACAGCTGATGTGATGCTGGTTCAGCCTCGGGTGGAGTTCATCCTCTCCTTCATCCATCACATAGCGGAGGATGAAGATCACTCGGATGGAGTCGTGGCCAACGCCGCCGGGCTCATCGGGTAAGGAGCGGGCTCACCTGTGCAGGCTGTGGACAGTTCATGTTTTTGAGAAATCATGCAGCACTCTGAAGATCAGTGTGATCATGTTTGTTCTGTGTGTGTGTGTGTGTGTGTGTGTGTGTGTGTGTGTGCGTGCAGTGACCTGTGCACGGCGTTCGGTAAAGACGTGATGAAGCTGGTCGAGGTTCGTCCGCTCATCAATGACCTGCTGACGGAGGGTCGACGCTCCAAAACCACCAAGACCAAGACGCTGGCTACCTGGGCCACCAAGGAGCTCCGCAAGCTCAAGAGCCAGGCCTGGTCAGGATACACACACACACACACACACACACTCTGAGCACCTGATGTTCAACACAAACCACAACATCTGAGACCAGAACACAGTCCAGACTTCAACTTTAGACCTGCAGAAGTTCATTCATTCAGAAGTTCATCCACGAGCCTGTAACGTGTCAGGAAGCGTCACGTCATCCAAATGTTACCAACGTTGGAAGACGTAACGGTTGATGTGTGTTGAAATATAAAAACAAAGCAGCTGATCTGCAAGTCTGACGTGATCACATGTGCGCTGTTTGTTGGTCCTCCCACTGACTCTTTCTTCTTCTTCTGTCAGATTGTTGCTCGTCGGGGAAAAGAGAGCGAGAGATTTGAGAGAGATCGACATCCGTGAACAACGAGGACAAACCGCCCCACTGGAATTAACTCTTCTGTCTTTGTCACGAGCGTCCGCTCGAAGCAGAAGTGACGTGAGATGACGTGTGTGTCTGTGTGTGAGCGAGAGAGACGTGTGAGCGAGCGAGAGATGACATCACACCACCTTCGGTTCCAGCAGGCGACCCCCCCTCCCCCCTCTCCCCCCCTGGACGGCCTGTGGACTGGACTCTGACTCCCCCCATCAATCAAATCAAATCTCACCTTCGAGCCCTCCCCTCTCTTCCTCCCACGATCCACCTCTCTCACTGTAGCCGGGCTCTCCTACATCACGATGACGTCACCGACCTGCCGCCACCCCTCGAGTCGGGGGGGGAGGGAGGAGGAGGGGAAGTAGATTAAAAACCTGACGAGAAAATAAAAGACTTGTGTGGAATGAAAGGACGGAGCGGACTGTGGAAACCTTTTTTCTTTTTTGTTGCTCTTTGTTTTTTCTTTTTTCTTCTTCGAGCACTAAAAACAGCAGCAGAGGTCTGACGGACGGACACCAACACCTCCACCCGCTCAGCCTCCACTGCTCCACGCTCTTATCCAAACAACAACAGCACTAAATTCCTTCAAAATAAAAGTCAAACAAAAAGCCCGACGAGGAATGGTCCGAGGAGCGAGTGCCAAATGGAAATAGTTGGTGAGGAAACGGGCCGAGTGTTGAGCTGCTGGTGAAGTTTCACGTTTGATTTGGCCGCTGCACTTGTTGGGGAAAAAGGTCACTCACCATTTTTGCTTGTTTAAAAAAAATTGAGAGAATTGAAGACGTTTGTATAAGGTTCTATTTTTCCATTGCTATGATGAAAATAAAATGATATGAAACATTCCCCAAGCAGTTCTGGTGATTTGGCTCTTTGTCTGTCGGACTCCTGGACCGATGAACCTTCTGGACTGAACTTTGCCTCTGGAGTTCTGCGGCGCTGACGGTTTGTTTACTCGACGCCACAAAGGACTGATTTTTTTTTTTTCATTTAACTTGACGGCTTCGTTTGGTGGCAGCAGCTCGGAGTTTCTGTTGGGACATTGACTTTGTAGTTTGTGTGAAGAATCACACCTGGTTGCAGAAAACTGAGCACGCTCAGTGCCGTCTGCCTGCCTCGACTCCGTGTCGGGTCGCTGCACTTTCAGTCACTAACGATAATCGGACAACGTCTCGTTAGGAAGATAAAGGTTAATTTTCTTTGAGATGAAAGTGAAGTGTCTCCGGCCTTGGAGGGCTTTTATTTTGTAGAGGTGTGGCAGCCGTAGGGAAGACGTACTTCCTGTGTTGACGTGATGAACCTGGCTACTCGATTATTTCTGAATTGTGAATCATTTAAAGCCAATCTGCTTTTTATTTCATATCTAGTGAACTAATAAAGTCTATATTGTACTGAACCTTCTGCTGCCGTTCTTCTGACACAACAAACACATCTGACACATAAATGGGCCTCCGCGGGCGTCTTCGGACCTCCGCGGGCGTCTTAGGGCCTCCGCGGGCGTCTTTCGGGACCTCCGCTGGCGGTCTTTCGGGCCTCCGCGGGCGTCTTCGGCACTCCGCTGGCGTCTTAGGGCCTCCGCGGGCCGTCGTTAGGGCCTACCGCGGGCGTCTTTGGGCCTCCGCGGCGTCTTCGGGCCTCCGCGGGCGTCTTAGGGCCTCCGCGGGCGTCTTCGGGCCTCCGCGGGCCGTCTTAGGGCCTCCGGGGCGTCTTTGGGCCTCCGCGGGCTGTCTTCGGAATCCTGCTGGCGTCTGGGCCTACGAGGGCGTCTTTGGGACCTCCGCGGGCGTCTTCGGACCTCCGCGGGCGTCTTAGGGCCTCCGCGGGCGTCTTCGGGCCTCCGCGGGCGTCTTCGGGCCTCCGCGGGCGTCTTCGGACCTCCGCGGGCGTCTTCGGGCCTCCGCGGGCGTCTTCGGGCCTCCGCGGGCGTCTTCGGGCCTCCGCGGGCGTCTTCGGACCTCCGCGGGCGTCTTAGGGCCTCCGCGTGCGGCGTCTTCGGGCCTCCGCAGGCGTCTTCGATGCCCGTGGAGATGCTTCAGTCATTAGTTACACGAACATCGTCAGTGTGGAAGAAGACGGAGACAATACATCAGCTGACACGTAGCACGGTTTCTCCATAAGACTCTATACGATCAGACAGCCGCCCCCTGCTGGACGTGACAGAATGCACCTGACCATCAACCAATCAGAGCAGAGCACGTGAGCTCCAATTAATTCAAGTTTTACAAAAAAACACTAAAATGACGCGCGTAGTTACGTCACTTCCTGTGTCAGTACTACGAGGCGCAGGTTCGATCCCTGCACCAGTGAGGCGTCACGATGACGTCACGGTTTGGCGTTAATGACTCAAACAAACAAACAAAACAAAACGACGTCATCAGAGTGAGAGGAACTTTAATCTGAGTTTAATTCAAAGAAAACAAAAATTTAAAATATTACAACAAAACAAACTAACAACATTCAAAAATAATAAACTCAAATAAATATAAAATATAATAAATATGAATGAATGAATCCAACAAACAAACATTTATTACCTTTATTTAACATAAACATTTAAAATAACATTTTATATTGGTGGATTTTATGAATTCATATAAATAATTGTTGATCATTAACCGTCACGGAGAGAGAGAGAGGGCGGTGGAGAGACCTCCGGTAGTGACGGAGGCTCTCCGGTACCGGGAAGTGTTCCTCGGATGGAGGTTTCGGTTTCGGGCTTCACCGTCCAGCGCGTGCCGAGCCTCGGTTCATCGATCAGCTGTGATCGATTATTGATGCCGCCGCTGCGCAGCCGCCCCGCGCGCCCTGCTCATCACATCCGTGTTGTCTCACCGGAGGATGGCTCCGTACGAGGCTAACAGCTAGCTGCCGTTTACCGGGCGGGTTCTCATGTCTGTCCGTGTTCTGTCGTCGTTCAGCAGCAGCAGCGGAGCCGTTACCGTCACGAACCGGTCCGGACTTTCCATGGCTGTCGGTGTGTGTTCCGTCGGGCTGCCCGGTTAGCCTCGCGGCAGGATGCCGCAGCTAGCCGCCGTTAGCTCCGCAGCTAGCCGCCGTTAGCTCCGCAGCTGTTTATTTATCTCGGTGTTATGTAAGAAGCGGAGCGCCTTTAGCCGAGCGAGCTAACGTGCTAAGCTAACGTTAGCCTGTCAGGATGAATGACGCGCAGCAAGAAATGTCTCCGGACTTCGTCCTGATGCGGCTCGTGTCCGCGGCCGAGTACGACCGGCTGGACGAACCGGACGACCTGATGTCCGGAGGCGGCGGGTTCGGGCCCGTTAAATCCGTGCTCGGTCACCACAGCGGCGGGTTTGATCTGGACCCCAGCGGCCCCCCGGCCGGCCTCGGCTCGGCCTCCCCGCACTACAGCTCCCCGCTCCCCGGGAAAGGTGAGCTGGACGGCGGGCTGGTGTTGACGCAGGCCCCGCCGGGCTCCGAGGCGCCGCTGTCCCCTCCGCCGCCGGAGGACTTTGCGGTAGCGGCGCAGCGGTTTGTGGACTATCCGGTCCAGCACGGCTCGACCGGGCACGGTTCG
>CM024808.1:22541103-22581103 GCA_014281875.1 Nibea albiflora | reverse complement strand
TGGTTAATAATGTTTAAAAACAGGTTTTAACAAACGAGCATCATCAACGAACACTGTGACCATGTTTGATTGATATTCATTCTAATTGATTGTTTCCGTAACACACACACACACTCTGATTAAACTGGTGTGGTCCTCCTCAGGAACCTTCAGCCTGTGGTGTCATCCAAAGTTTGAGGATCGTTGTCACTCAGTGGTGGAGTTCATAGAAAGAGCCATCATGCACTCCAAGAACGGAAAGTTCCTCTACTTCCTGCGCTCCAGAGTCCCAGGTAACCAATCAACAACCACCAACCACAGCAACCATCCACCAATCAACAACCACCAACCACAGCAACCATCCACCAATCAACAACCACCAACCACAGCAACCATCCACCAATCATACCATCCATGATGATGATGATGATGATGATGATGATGATGACGGTGTTGTGCTCATGTCAGGTCTGGCCTCCGACCCCGGTCCAGCTCCTGTACCCAGTCCTCCAGGTTCAGGCAGTGTGAAGTCTCTGCGCATCTCTGTCGGTTCTGCATCAGACAGCTGGTCCGCATAGACCACATCCAGGAGCTGCCTCTGGCCCACGTCAGTTACATCAGCCTGTCTGCTCACCTGTCTGTCTGTGTGTCTCTGGCCTGTCTCATGGTTCCTACCTGTCTCCAGGCCTCTCATCTCTACCTGAGGAAGTTTTAGTTACTACGACCCGGAGGAGGAGATCAGCCCGCTGCTGAAGGAGCGAGGAGGACGGGGAGTCCAGCAGCCGGCCGGCGGTCCAGTTCCAAAACGTAGCAGCGGAGCCTTAGAGGACCACGTAAGTGCGTCACAGTTTGAACACCATGTCCGTCATTTAGAGCGTCACAGCTAATATTCATCAGTCATATGTGATTAGCTTAGCTTAGCATAAAGACTGGAAACAGGGGAAAACAGCTAGCCTCTGCAAATGAATGCATAACTCAAGCAGAAAACACGAGCTGTGTGTTAGCTGTGTTAGCTACAACATCTTGTTTTTCTTCACGTTCAGACTGAAACCTATTAACCATGAGAGGTCAGAGCTCACAGACAGGAAGTGACACGGACCAACATGTTGGTTTGAGTCTGAACATGAGAAGAAGAATCTAGAATAACGATGACATCACTGAACATCATTAAAATATGTTTCTTCTTTTTCATTCCTCACCCCTTCCTTCCTTCCTTCCTTCCTTCCTCCTTCCTTCCTTCCTTCCTCCAGTTCTTTTCTTTTCCTTGTTTTCGGACACGCGATCACTGAAAGACGTTCATACATTCAAACTGGACTCACAGCCAATCAGCTTCCTCTGCTCAGTCCTGTATTCGGGCGGGTTTCAGATGATCCACCCTCTCCAAGCACTCTGATTGGCTCGTGGAGAGTCAACAAGGGAGGGGACAGGGGATGTGGAGACTCCGCCTCTCTTATGATGTCATCACTGAGCAGCTGAACTACAGGAAATGTGACATCACTGTTAGCAAAGACGCTAACCACTAAAAAAGAGAGAGCCTCAGAGTGAGGTGAGGAACGTTCAGTCCGCCTCTGGGATCCGTTAGGTTCCAAACATGAAGAACTCGAAGACGCTGGAGGTCTTTCTCACTGCCGTCTGTCTACAGGTGGAGCTGATGTCATCACTTCCACCTGCTGTAGGCCTGCTTCACCAACTTCCTGTTAAACACGCTGAATGTTTTGAACCGTCCAATAAAAACACAACATGCAAACAAACGGTCAGTCATGTCAATCATGACATGAAATATCAGAATGACCTGAACACGTTTGGGGAACGTTCATTTAATGTTTTCTTTGAGTTTGTCTCATCTGCTTACCACCAGGGGGCGATGCACCCGGACAGACGAGCCTCAATTAGCTCGTAATTTTAAATTTAAATTTTTTTATTAAATTAAATTATTAATTAAATTTCAAATGTATCATTTTTAAATGGATCTGATCCACCCAAAGCATCATGGGTAAAATAGTTGCAACGGTTTTCCGGACTGGACCGACGTAAACACGATGCCAGTTGAGAAAGAACTTTCCCGGTCCACAGGGACACTCTGCTGATCGGACTCAAAGACTTCCTGCCAGTTCTTGAGCTTTCGATCATGAAGTCGCCTTCGGTTTGCCTCATAATCGTTGAATTGGTAGATTTGTTTCTGAGCACTTTAACAGTTTTTTTTTTTCATGCTTTATGTTTGACTTGAAAAGTTCATTCTTTCACCATGGAAACAGGGTCGGACCCTTTAGTAACCGTTCTCGAGCTTTCAACATCGTGACCTCCAAAGTTCTTCTTCTTTGTTTAAAGCTCGTCCACGTTGATGAATGAATGTTACCTGATGATGATGATGAAGACCTCAAAGTGCTCTTTAAACATTTCCAGATGGAATCCTGACACTCGGTTGAAAGCTCCAGAAGTGAAGCCATTGAGGCGTGAAGAATGAACTTTCAGTTTGACCTCATGCTGGATGTTTGTTTGTTTCTGTCAATCTCACCATAATTTAAGATCAATAAAGTTTCTGTTTGATTCTTCTGTTCTGTGACCCGACTCCACTGTTAGCTACTGTTAGCATCCAGCCACTTTGTTGCTAACGTTAGTTTGATTTCCATCAGGCCTGTAAACGATCAAACAGTAATGTTAGCGTTGAATGCTAACGGTAGCTAACGTGATTTTCCGTCCGTGATGAATTGCAGCGCGTTAAAATGATTTTTGATTTGTCATGTTTATTTGCAGCATCACAACATTTTCCCACCCCACCTGAATGTCGCCGACGAGACTGAAACCAAACGTAACGTTAGCATCAGCTGTGATCAAACAGGGTTCAGAACCCGGTACTGACCTTAAAATACAAAGGTCATCTGCAGCTTTACATTAGTTGAACAAAGTGACGCTGATCAGCTGGCGTCCGTTAATGCAGTTGTTCTCATTGTTTGATGTTCTGGTTCCGATTGTGTTTGGGTCTCATGCAGAACTTCAGCTGTGAATCTGAACCAGCACAAACTGAAGGAAGCAAAGTCAGCTGTGAGTTTGTTTAAGGAGTGCAGAGGTTAACGTGACGCTGACGTGAAGTTGAAGTGAAGTTGAAGTGGACTCGTCTTTTTTTTATTTCTGATTGTTCTTAAACTGTAACAGGAAGTTGAAACTGTAACAGGAAGTTGAAACTTGATGTCGGATCTCAGAGGTGACAGAAAGACCAAAAACTGGAAACAAAGAAGAGTCAAAGCGTGACGACTGCTGAACTACAACGTCACCTTGATGACGTTTGACTGGAGCGAGCCGGGCTTTGAACTGCTTACAGACGCTGGTACTGACCCGGCAGACACTGGGAACACTTCTATGATGTCAAACAGTGACAGAGTTTGACTGCAGAGCTGCTGAAACATGTGGAACATTGTTTTTGGTGCAACGCCGTCATTTTTGTGAGGTCACCTGTTAATAAAACAGAGTGGGCGGGGCTAATGCTTGTCTGCAGGTGGAGCTGTTTCCTGTGTGTGTGTGTGTGTGTGTGTGTGTAGCAACACCCAGTGGACAAAATAATGAACTGCATAAACTAAATAAGGTGACCATGCTGCAACAGGAAGAGCTGAGGGTGAACTTCACAATAAAAGCCCAGTGTATTCATTTTTCATTCACAAACTGACACACACACACACTCAGTGACGACACACACCTTTAATCATGAACAGAGTTTATGATCACAGAGACAAACCTGCTGATTGTTTGTGTTTCTATGGTGACGGTGAACTGAGCATGCTCACAACTGCTGAGTGATGACGTTTAATTCAGTGACGCGGACAAAATAATAGAAACACCTGACGGTATCTACAGAGGTGGAAAGTAACTACGTACTGTACGACACACACACACACACACAAAGAGACTAGATTATAAAATAAACATCAATCAGCTGATCTTTGAGACTATCTCACGTAGTTAACGGTCGGACTTCACGGACACGGAGGAACGTTGTCACATGACTCTCTTTCAAACTTCCTTCCTCCGTCCGGCGCTGCGCCACAGTCCGCGCTCGGATCCCCGAAAAACTCCGCCCGCTGACGACCAGAGCTGCGCACGCACACACACACACAGTAAGTACTTTACAGCTGTTCTAATGTTAACATTACATAAACATTATATTAACGTTTGTCATCTGTACCAGAGATGGACTACGAGTAGTTTAAAAACTGAATATGATCAGCTGATAATAAACAATCATTATCAAACCAATAACTAACGTCCAGAGAACCTTATCATAGTTAACAGTTACCTAATGTTTCTGTAGCGTTGACAGAACGTTCCAAACTATACTCAACTTTTCTTTGACACATTTCCTGTCCTTTCAGTCTGCTGCAGGAACAGGAAGTTCACCTGTAGCTGCAGGAACAGGAAGTTCACCTGTAGCTGCAGGAACAGGAAGCTCACCTGTATCTGCTGAAATCAGGTTTGCAGTGTCGCAGCCTGAAGCGCTTGGATCCGTGTCCACAGGCTGGTTTACACAAAGTCCACGG
Source organism: Nibea albiflora (assembly GCA_014281875.1). NCBI lineage: Eukaryota > Metazoa > Chordata > Actinopteri > Sciaenidae > Nibea > Nibea albiflora. The sequence continues at coordinate 22,576,595 of CM024808.1, read as the reverse complement.
CTCCCAGCCCTGCCAGGTTCCCTTCACTGTAAAACATGTTTACATCACATGTATGTGAAAAAGGAACTGTTGACTAGGAGGAGAGCGACCCTCCGGCCAATCACATGCTTCCTGTGTGTGAGTGTGCGACCCACTGTAACACTTGCTGACATTGTAGCAGGCCCGTGTTTCGGTCAGTCCCTGTCCGCTGCAGATGGATCCATTGTGAGCTCTGTGAAGACACTCGCGGCTTCGAGTCTGACTGCCGCGCACAGTCTTACATCGGATTTCCTTATTCCCGAACGGATACTCACACTGACTCCATTCTGACCACTCGGACCACATCCCGTCCACTGCAGGAGTACACAAGTACTATCACATATACTGCAGTGAAATAAATAATACTGTGACAGGAAAGAAACAGATTTGAGTTTGTTTTCTCTGAAAAGTTTAGAGGAGGTCACAAACCAGCTGCTGGAGGTTGGAAAGCACTGCCTTCATCTTGTTTATGACTTCATACCAATGAGACACCAAAGAGCTGTTTGTTGTGGTTGTCGTGGTGGTTGTAGATGTCGTGGTTGTGGATGTCGTGGTTGTCGTGGTGGTTGTAGATGTCGTGGTTGTGGATGTCGTGGTTGTCGTGGTGGTTGTGGATGTCGTCGTGGTGGTTGTGGTTGTCGTGGTGGTTGTCAGTGTCGTGGTTGTGGATGTCGTGGTGATTGTGGATGTGGTGGTTGTGGATGTCATGGTTGTCAGTGTTGTGGTTGTCGTGGTGGTTGTGGATGTCGTGGTTGTGGTTGTCGTGGTGGTTGTGGATGTCGTGGTTGTGGTTGTCGTGGTGGTTGTGGTTGTCGTGGTGGTTGTGGATGTCGTGGTGGTGGTTGTCGTGGTGGTTGTGGTTGTCGTGGTGGTGGTTGTGGATGTCGTGGTGGTGGTTGTGGATGTCGTGGTTGTGGTTGTCGTGGTGGTTGTGGTTGTCGTGGTGGTTGTGGATGTCGTGGTTGTGGTTGTCGTGGTGGTTGTGGATGTCGTGGTGGTGGTTGTGGATGTCGTGGTTGTGGTTGTCGTGGTGGTTGTTGTGGTTGTCGTGGTGGTTGTGGATGTCGTGGTTGTGGTTGTCGTGGTGGTTGTCGTGGTGGTTGTGGATGTCGTGGTGGTTGTGGATGTCGTCGTGGTGGTTGTGGATGTCGTCGTGGTGGTTGTGGATGTCGTCGTGGTGGTTGTGGATGTCGTGGTTGTCGTGGTGGTTGTGGATGTCGTGGTTGTCGTGGTGGTTGTGGTTGTCGTGGTGGTGGTTGTGGATGTCGTGGTTGTCGTGGTGGTTGTGGATGTCGTCGGGGTGGTTGTGGATGTCGTGGTTGTGGTTGTCGTGGTGGTGGTTGTGGATGTCGTGGTTGTCGTGGTGGTTGTGGATGTCGTCGGGGTGGTCGTGGTTGTCGTGGTGGTGGTTGTGGATGTCGTGGTGGTGGTTGTGGATGTCGTGGTGGTTGTGGATGTCGTGGTTGTCGTGGTGGTTGTGGATGTCGTCGTGGTGGTTGTGGATGTCGTGGTGGTTGTGGATGTCGTGGTGGTTGTGGTTGTCATCTCTTCCTGCTGTCGTACTGTTTGAGACAAACATCTCGTGCATACCCGGACAATGGACGTTGGTCCTGCAGATGGTGGTTCGACGTCCCTCTCCACGACATGGCAGGCCAGTATGTCTTGGGGCGGGGCTGTCACATCTCCTGTTTGACACCTGAAGCCCCACCCCACAGGTAACCGGACAGGAAGAGTAGGGAGACCAAGAACTCCAACCTCCGTCCACTGGACAGACAGACAGACGGAGAAAGTCAATGGGAGTCGTCTCTATGTGGACAGCTCGAGTCACCTCGGAGTCCATTACTGTCTCACACTGCTGGAGAGTTTAGTGGTATTCAGTCAGATGGATAGACAGATACAACAGTCAGGTTTACCTGGGCAGTAAGGCAGATGGTTGCAGTTGTCTGTCTGCCTGTCATCACCCTGACAACCTTGGCCACGTGGGCTTATTGAAGGTGCTGGGTTTGAACAGGTGCGGTGGCGAGTCCTGATGGGAGGTTGGCCTTGTGAGATACAGGTAGAGGAACACTCACTCCAACTGGACCAACCAGTCCAGAACCCGTCCACTGTCGAAAACAAACACAGCCAGAAGCTCAGTAAGTACTGCAGTGGACAAACCCTCGCAGCCTGCACGTGACCATTCACAGAATGCAACAGCGCCTCACTGTGGAATCTACTGAAGGTAGCATGCTAACCAGCTAGCTGATATGTTGCAATACCACTTGTGCCTCGAGAGGCTCATCAGTCCTCAGTCAGACTTGAGGACAAAGAAGGACGTAGCTGCTATTAGCCCATAGACAGCTGCTGAGGACGGGGGAGCTGTCGAGGAGAGCTTGGAGGCAGAGCCCAGTCAAGCCGGACCTTGTTGATGTTTGGCTGTTAGCAAAGTTCTCGACTCGCTAGTTTTTGATCAGGAGTAATGTAATCAGAACAAATACTGGAGTACAGCTGAACATAGTTACTCAGTGGGATTACACTCTGACAGTCTAGGCTTGAAATGAGTGTGTGTGTGTAATAAGTGTGTGGTTGCCATGGTTGCGTGCTGGTTGTGGTTGTTTGGTGTCACCTGGACAGGGACTCTGACAGACACTGCTTTGGGTGCTCGGTCCTTCACAGGGATGGCCGCCATATTTAGGTTGATTACATGTCCTGATTGACAGACGAAGCCCTTCACCACAGGTGACGGAGCACGGCCCTGGAGGAGGCCACGCCCCCCAACTGCCGTTCACTGCAGAGACGACCAATCAGAACACAGGTTAGGATTTCACTTAAAGACTTTACCTTATCTGATCGGTTCATCATCTCACCTGGACAGTTGGGGAGTTCGCTGCAGGGCTCAGTCTGTAAGTCGTCTCCAGGGCAACCATTGCCAAGTGGTACCGTGTCACTGGAAGGGGCGGGGTTAGAGCAGGAACGGGATCGTGTTTTGGAGGGGACGACGGCGTCACCATGGTCACTGATACATGACGCAGAACACCCAGACCAACCAGACCAATCAGACCAACCACCATGAACTGAGAGACAGACAGGTGGACAGAGAGAGTCAGACAGACAGACAGTTACCTGGACAGGTAGACAGACAGACAGGTACCTGGACAGGTAGACAGACAGACAGGTACCTGGACAGGTGGTGCTGGTCTGACACTTCTCTGTCTGCTCTGAAGGTCCACTGCAGGCTGAGCGACACTCTGGCAGACTGGAGCAGACTCTCTCTCTCTTCCTTTCTCCACTCGAGGCTCCACAGGTCACCGAGCAGGGCGACCAGGAGAGCCACAAGCCCCACCCCTTTCCTACACACACACACACACACACACACACACTTTAATCACAGACATGCTGAAGTGGATTGTGGGAAATGTGTGTGTGTGTGTGTACCGTCGCAGCAGCTGCCGTTGCAGGCTCGTGTCTCCAGTTTGTCTTCGACGCGCTCACATTCATGATTGATGCCGAAGCACATCCTCCTCCTCTGCATCACGCCCCTCCCACACAGGGTGTTACACTGTGACCATGCCGACCACGGAGACCACACTGGAGGACTGCAAACACACACACACGCTGGACATGTTTACACACCTACACTCTGAGTGTGTATGTGTGTGTGTGTGTGTGTGTGTACTGACCCACAGGACTGACACACTCCGTCTGCTGTCTTGTAGCCGTAATGTGGGTTCTGAAGGCAGTCGTCTTTATCCACCTCTCCAATCTCTTCGTCACACTGACCCAGGGTCAGATTAAAATGTGCAAAACACCGCACACACTCTGCACCACACACACACACACACACACGAAACATCAGTATGTGATCATTAAAGCAACATCAAGAAGTTCTTTACAGGCCAGCTGCTTTGTATCAAATGAAGAGTTTCTAACAGGAGGAAATGTTTTTTTTAAACTGTAGAAAAATGTTTATCTTTGGTTCAGAATGTTTAATCTAACATTCATGTAACATTAACAAAACAGCTGGTTTGGAGCTGATGATTAATGGTGTTTGGTGTGTGTGTGTGTCGAGTTTCCACACAGTTCAAAGTTCGTTCCTCTTTCCAATCAATCGTTCTGCCCAAATTTCTTCACAAAGCTTCATGAGTAAAAAAACAGGAAACGAAGTTCTGCAGTGACACTTCATTTTTTTGATTTGATACATTTTTTCTTTCTACTTTGAGTTTTTTATGTCCATTCATGGAACAGGCGTGTTATTAACATGTTCTGATGGCTCGTCTGATTGTAACCATGACAACGGTCTCCTAAACTTATCACAGTGATCATTTTAACCCAAACTATGATGTGAACATTAATAATAACATCACAAACTGCCCCTTTAATCATGCACGTCTGCTGCTCAGCTCATAGACCTTACACTGATGTGAATGTATGTGAACAGTTTGACAGACGTCATCACAAAACGTCTGTCTGGATCAGAACCTTTTAAAAGAGTTCAGTTAAACAGACCACACACACACACACACTGAGCTGATCCTGAGCCTGTAAACAAGTCAAAAATGACTAAATTAACCACAAAATAATATTATATAACTGTATATATATATTAAAACTATGACAGACAGACCTGAACGCTCCACAGAAACCATCAGAACCAGAACAAGCAGAACCCTTCGGACCGTTAGAACCTCCATCCTGCTGCTGCTGTGAAGAAGTGAACACAGACCTCTGAAGTGTCTCCACTTTCTCTTTCCAGCCTCATGGAGGCAGGGTCACGTGACGACACACTGGAACTCCTTATAAGGTAAATCAGGAAGCCTGTTGGCATGATTACAGCTACTTAATGGTCGTTTTAAGGTTTATACAGGTTTGAATGTTAGGATCAGATGACAGGCAGTGAATGTGAGTGAATGTGAAGTCAATGTGAGTGAATGTGAATTCAATGTGAAGTCAATGTGAGTGAATGTGAAGTCAATGTGAGTGAATGTGAAGTCAATGTGAGTGAATGTGAAGTCAATGTGAGTCAATGTGAAGTCAATGTGAGTCAATGTGAAGTCAATGTGAGTGAATGTGAAGTCAATGTGAGTGAATGTGAAGTCAATGTGAGTCAATGTGAAGTCAATGTGAGTCAATGTGAAGTCAATGTGAGTGAATGTGAAGTCAATGTGAGTGAATGTGAAGTCAATGTGAGTGAATGTGAAGTCAATGTGAGTGCATGTGAAGTCAATGTGAGTCAATGTGAGTCAATGTGAGTGAATGTGAAGTCAATGTGAAGTCAATGTGAAGTCAATGTGAGTCAATGTGAGTCAATGTGAAGTCAATGTGAGTGAATGTGAAGTCAATGTGAGTGAATGTGAAGTCAATGTGAAGTCAATGTAAGTCAATGTGAGTGAATGTGAAGTCAATGTGAGTCAATGTGAAGTCAATGTGAGTGAATGTGAAGTCAATGTGAGTCAATGTGAAGTGAATGTGAGTGAATGTGAAGTCAATGTGAGTCAATGTGAAGTCAATGTGAGTGAATGTGAAGTCAATGTGAGTCAATGTGAAGTCAATGTGAGTGAATGTGAAGTCAATGTGAAGTCAATGTGAAGTCAATGTGAGTGAATGTGAAGTCAATGTGAGTGAATGTGAAGTCAATGTGAGTGAATGTGAAGTCAATGTGAGTCAATGTGAAGTCAATGTGAGTGAATGTGAAGTCAATGTGAGTCAATGTGAAGTCAATGTGAGTCAATGTGAAGTCAATGAGTCAATGCGAAGTCAATGTGAGTGAATGTGAAGTCAATGTGAGTCAATGTGAAGTCAATGTGAGTCAATGTGAGTCAATGTGAGTGAATGTGAAGTCAATGTGAGTCAATGTGAAGTCAATGTGAGTCAATGTGAAGTCAATGTGAGTCAATGTGAGTGAATGTGAAGTCAATGTGAAGTCTTCCTGAAGGAGAAAATTCAGTTTGTTTGTGTTTGTCTGGACTTCCCAGTAGTTAATCAGCCACCAAACTGACCTTCACATGAAGCAGCAGGCGCGGATAAACACACACACACACACACACACACAGAGTTGTATACACACAGGAAGTGTGATGGTGTTAATTAAGTCAAAACAGCATTGTGTCCTCATAAGCACCCTAACCCTGTTTCGGGTTAACATCAGAAGCTAATGCTGGATACAGGAGCTGGACCGGGGTTGGGGAGGAGGTCAGGTGGGGGTACATTCACTTTGTTTATGACCCTTTCACAATAAAAGTATCAAACTGACATGAGATAGAACAGAGGAATGATCCACTTCCAGGAAAAAACATCTTTTAGCACGACAGAAAGATTAATGATGAGACCTGGGGGGTGAATGAAGGCAGCAAGACAGCTTCACTGACCCACATTCCTCACCCCCCCTCTCTGACCTGCTCTGGCATTAAAGACAGACAATAACATGAATCAATAAATATTTCATCCAACTTTTATTTTGTACGACATAAAACAGGAAACATTAAGTAGCTCATATTATTAGATGTATTGTATTCAGTTTCTTCTCTACAGCTTACACAGAGACACTGAGGACAAACTGAACAACCAAGACTGGTCCAACCCAAACCCAGCATACAGAGGTTCAGTGAATGTGGTGTTGAAGGTGTGGAGGTGGATCAGTGTGTCAGAGCAGACTCTGTAGAAGGTCAGAGAGCCAGCAGGACAGTCCACATACACTGCTACTCTGTCGGAGGAAGTGGAGGAGGAGGAGGAGGAGGTGGAGGTGGAGGAGGAGGTGGAGGAGGAGGAGTGGATTTCTTTGCTCTTGTTGTTGTGGCTGACACTGTAATGGAGGCTCGAGCAGCACAGACTCCAGGACTTGATCATTCCCTCCAAAACCTGCACTGAACATTGTTTTCCTTTTCTTCTGATTCTTCTGTATGTTACTGCGACCTCCACCTGTCCTCTCCACTCCACCTCCCAGTAACATCGACCAGGTCAGGTTCATTTCCCACACAGCAGCTGCATCCACCCAGTCAAATCTGTCCTGCATGATCAGGATATGACTGATAACCTGATAATGTAACCTTCCTGTTGTTGGCAGACAGGTTGATGCATCTGTGTGCTGTGTCCTGGGTCCAGCTCCAACTCGCAGGTATCTGTTAATATGTCATAGATAGATAGATAACATGTCATCTTTAACCCTTTAATGACCCACCTGTCATTTAAATCAGTCCCGATCATGGGCAATGTTCATCTCTTGTCAATAACCAGAAGTATACATCATCATGTTGATTTCTATGATTTTATTTGGTGGTTTCCACCCAGTTTCCTCTCCTGACCCACCATGCATAGTGAAAGAACACTCAACTCTTACACAGTCAGTGAAGTAAACTGCTGCTAATGTTAGCTCAGTTTGTTAGCTATATATTGATATTTAACTCTTTTAAAATTGCTAAATAGGTTATTAATTATTTAGTTCACCTTTCTCGATGTCAGCCCAGCATTTATGTTTTTGTAGGATTCTTCATGATTTTAGTGAACATGATTGAAATACTTACACTTCCTCAGACCAGGTTTCAGCCTCTGCTCGCCACTGTGGTCCATCCTGGAGGACGAAACAGTGTCAGTGTGCTTATGATACATGAGCAGACATGTCAATGGATCTAAATCTGTACACCGGTCGCCTGCCTCTAACATGTCGCTGCACAGCTAACGTTCACTGTTACCATTCCTCCCCAAATGACTGAGATCTTCCTCTCAGGTCCAGACGAGTATATCTCAGAAGAAGAAGGCACAACAAAGAAGGCGTTCTTTTCAAATGCAAAACTTCAAGATGGCAAAATGGAAACATGAGCCATGGTAAATTGTGTAAGCCTACACAGTCTAAGGTGTTGTTGCACCTCCACCCTTATCAGCACCTGAGAGTGTCCAGTCTCCAGTGTGGAGCCTCCAGTCCGGCAGACAGCAGCTTCGCTCCGGACTCTCCTGGATGATTGTAGCTCAGGTCCAGCTCTTTCAGATGGGAAGGGTTGGAGCTCAGAGCTGAGGCCAGAGAAGAAAAGCCTTCCTCTGTGATCAGACAGCCTGACAGCCTGCATGAGCATGTGCAATTAGTTTTTACTGTTACAGACACAAACAGTTAAGCCAGGAGTCGTCTGCCTGTGGAAATACTTGAATTATGTCCAGTGTGTCACCTTTACAGAATATAATCATTGTTCTGTTTTCATTAGCATATAATCATCATAATAACCTTGGATTCAAACTTTAATCTACAGACATCATGGGCCGTCTTCCACAGTCCACCATGTTGAATCTCCATCCATCCCAGAACAGACAAACTAAACTCTGGCTCTAGGTAGAGCGTGCGTGTTTGAATGCCACCATAGTTTCTTCTTCATGCTTGGAAGGAAAGGGTGAGGTGAGGCGGCTGCAGTTAGTAACTGCACAGGTAGAAGCCCCATACGTCATGTCACATGACACGTGTCACACGCTGTGACGTTACATATTCTGTATGTCTGCTTTTGTTTGGACAACATTTAATATTTCATCTTTTTCATGGAGTAAGTGAGGCCTATTTGTTTGATAAGTAAGCAAAGTATAGTTTAAATGGGAACAGTGCAAAGTGACCTGAGAGTCTCCAGTGTACAGTGTGGACTCTCCAGTCCAGCAGACAGCAGCTTCACTCCTGAATCCTGCAGGTCGTTGTTACTCAGGTCCAGATCTTTCAGACTAGAGGACCGAGAGCTGAGAACTGAGGACAGAGCTTTAAGGCTTCTCTCTGAGAGGTTACAGCCACTCAGTCTGGAGAAACAACAGAAAGAAAGTTAGAATTTATATATAATTGGTCAGTTGAATGATATCAGAGTATTTATTGATGAATAAATCAGACTTACAGAGCTTTGTTGGAGGCTTTGATCACTGGCAGCAGCCTCAGAAGAGCCTCCTCTGAAGCAGAGAACTTCTTCAGGTCAAACACGTCCAGATCTTCTTCTGATGACAGTAAGATGAAGACCAGAGCTGACCACTGAGCAGGAGAGAGTTTATCTGTGGAGAGTCTTCCTGATCTCAGGTACTGTTGGATCTGCTCCACTAGAGAACGATCATTCAGTTCATTCAGACAGAGGAACAGGTTGATGACTCTCTCTGCAGAGACATTCTTCCTGATTTTCTTCTTGATGTACATGACTGTTTTATGGTTGGTCTTTGAGGTTCTTCTTGCCTGTGTAAGGTGTAGGAGACTCCGATTGGTCTGCAGTGAAAGGCCCAGGAGGAAGCGGAGGAACACGTCCAGGTGTCCATTTGGACTCTTTAAGGCCTTGTCCACAGCACGTTTGTGGACATTTGTTGTTGAGGTTTTGCTGATACACATCAGCAGACTTTGGACTGTCGGTTGTGGTGCAGGAATCACATTTTGTTGTAGTCAATGAGCGATATGGTCACATGAAAAGCAGCCAGAAACTCGTGAATGCTCAAATGAGCAAAGCAGAACATCACCTTCTGGTCCTCACCCTTCCTTTTCCCACACACCTGTTTGAAGATGTCTGTGAAAACTCGTGAGTACTTTAAAGCTGCTCTGATGTGGATTCCACTGTGTTTCAGGTTGTCCTCGTTAAACACTGTGTTCCTCTTCAGTAGCTGGTGGAAAGCTAGCTTTGCTAATGACTGAATGTACTGAATGTAATTTTCTGGGCCATGCTTCTCCTTTGTCTGGTTGATCTGAACCACCAGGAAGTGGATGTACATCTCAGTCAGGGTCTTGGGCAGCTCTCCTCCCTCTCTGGTCTTCATCAGATCCTCCAGAACTGTAGCAGAGATCCAGCAGAAGACTGGGATGTGGCACATGATGTGGAGGCTTCGAGATGTCTTGATGTGGGAGATGATTCTGCTGGCCTGCTCCTCATCTCTGAATCTCTTCTTGAAGTACTCGTCCTTCTGAGGGTCAGTGAACCCTCTGACCTCTGTCACCATGTCAACACAGCCAGGAGGGATCTGATTGGCTGCTGCAGGTCTTGTGGTTATCCAGAGGCGAGCAGAGGGAAGCAGTTTCCCCCTGATGAGGTTTGTCAGCAGCACTTCTACTCTGCTTGACTTTGTCACATCAACAGACTTATTTGTTGTGTCTGTAAAGTCTAGTTGAAGGCAGCTGTCATCCAGGCCATCAATCACAAACAGAAGTTTGAATTCACTTTCATCTAAGTCGAAATTCTTTGAGTTCTGCAAAGTTGTGAAGACGTCATTAAGAGTGTCCTGGTTAATGACGCTGGTTTCTGGGATACATGTGTGAATGAGCTCTGCCAAACAAAACCTTTCTCCCCTCCATAAATTCAGCTCCCGGACAGCGAAGGGGAAAATGAGAAGCAAATCCTGATTGGATCTTTTCTCAGCCCAGTCCAATAAAAACTTATGCACAAGAAATGTTTTGCCAATTCCTGCAATCCCATTGGTCAGAACTGTTCTAAAGGGTGTGCCTTTTGTGGAAAGGAGCTTCAAAGATATCGCTGAGTTTTCCTGAAGTCATCTCAGGCTTCCTGACTTGTGCTCTGTGTTGACTTGAATGTTCATGATGAAGAGCTCTGGGTTTATATCATGTAGAAGTCCTTCTACAAGTGAAGACTTGAACATGTTCTGGAGGTCAGACTGCAGCGTGAGTGGGTCCAGTGTTTTGGGATGTGGAGGTTGTAGTTTCATCACATCTGTGAAGAACATTCATTATCGACTTTCACTGCAGCCACAACTAAACAGACTTGATTTGATTTTTAGATTCATGGGTTTATTAAACTGAGGTGTGACGCCATCGAGTCAGAAGAGTCATTTATTTGTTGTTTGGGGAATGACACAAAGTTTCAGTTCAAAGAACGTGTTTACCTTCAGTTGAACTGCTGACAATCTGGAGGTCAGCAAGAAGAACCGATGAAGCTTCTGTGTTTTCTGAAGTCTCTCCAACATCATCAGATTCCACTGACGAAGGAAGAACATGTCTGTTTCAGCTGGTGACATGAATTACTGCAGGAACTTTCTTTGAAGTCAATCCAATCTCAGACTTTCACGTCAATATTTATTTCATAAAACTTCAGACTGGCTCCAAACTACCAAACACTGAATAACTGTCCTAAATGTCAGTGTAATGATGTGAATGATTCATTATTATTACATTTATTATACTGTGTGTGTGTGTGTGTGTGTGTGTGTGAGTCCTTTGATCACACCTGAAATGATCAGCACACACACACACACAGGTTAGAACATTGCATAAAGAAATGATCACAGAACAATCGGCTATTAAAAGAGGCAAAACAAAAATATATGCAGGTTTACCTGTGAGGAGATGAATGAGGTGAGTTGAGAGGTTTGTCTCGTTGGATATTTGCTGCACTTCTTCAGCTTTACTGATTATTTCATCATCCTCATCATCCTCATCATCGTCATCATCATCATCCTCATCATCATCATCCTCATCATCATCATCATCCTCATCATCATCGTCATCATCCTCATCCTCGTCTTCTTCTGTATCTGCTCTGCTCTCGTCCTCTTTTCCGTCTCTCCCATCTGGAATAATTGTATGAAAATAATGTTCATCTCTCTCACAGACCTGTTGTCATGGTTACTGTATTTTAGTTAAAGTGTTTCATGTCATTTCTCAGAGATTGCCTGCAGACATCCACATATGATCCGACTTCATGTCGCGTTCATGTTGTGTGTGTGTAAGGTTCTGGTGACCAGCTGTTTTCTGACTGACCTTCAGGTCTCTGCTCGATGTTTGACAGACTCTCCACCAGATCATTCCTCTTCATCTGCTTTAGAACCTTCTTGACCACCTCCACACACTGATGGCTGTAGGTCTGCACCATCAGGTCCACGGTGTCCAGCCTGTCTGCGCTCTCCAGCCGGCTCTTTGGGATTGCAGAGAGGTCCTCCAGGAAGTCCACCTGCTGCAGGTACCATTTCAAAGTTTTGAACTCTCTGTCTCCCAAATCCTCCAAAGTCTCCAGCAGCTCTACGGCCTTCGCCATAGTTTGTTCCTGCTGAAATCAGAAGAAATCTTCTGCTCTGAAGACGAGTCCAGATTTCATCACCATCACTTTGGTCCCTGTGGGTTTAGACATGGAGGTGTTCAGGCACCAGGAAGGAAGTTCAGCTGTATTTTAGTGTTGCAGTCTAACAGAGCTGATCACTGATTATTAAACATGAATATTCATTTGAACAGTTTAACTCCTGTTGATCCACACTGACCTGTGATCAGGTGACCTGTGACCAGGTGACCTGTGATCAGGTGACCTGTGATCAGGTGACCTGTGACCAGGTGACCTGTGATCAGGTGACCTGTGATCAGGTGACCTGTGACCAGGTGACCTGTGATCAGGTGACCTGTGACCAGGTGACCTGTGATCAGGACCTGTGATCAGTGAACGGTGTCTCTGTCAGTCGTACGTCTGTTCTCACACTATGTAACTTTGGGCTCCGGGTCGGGAGAAGTACGTAACGCTTTACGGCACTAAGTCACACAGCACCAACTATTTCACTGATTCTGGTGAAACTGGATCAGATTTTATGGAGAAAATGTTTTCACCATCAACTGTGAGTGCAGGCTGGACAATGTATGTCACTATCATCACCATCATCATCATCATCATCATCATCACCATCATCATCATCACCATCATTGACAGTGAAGAGTTTTGTTAGTTGATGTTTCTGCTCCCAGAGTTATCACACACCACAACCATTTCTCCAGAACAGAGCAGCAATGTAAACCTGATGGCAGAGGAAGCAGAGAGTGAAGAGGACGCTGACGGAGGAAGCTAAGAAGAGAAAAGGAGAGAGTGAGCGAGCAAGAAGCCGCCGGACAAGAGTAAATCTGGGACTGACTTTTAGTGGTTGGTGAGAGCTTGGTGAAATAAAAGGCTGAAAGACAGACGCCGAGCTGGCTGACTGCTGCTGGACTAGTCAGTAAGATTAGCTGCTGCTGTGACCTGGATGATGATTGGCTGCTGCTGCTGACCTGGATGATGATTGGCTGATGGGGTTTGATCATCAGGTTTCAGAGCTCAGCATTCATTTGCTGTTTCCTGTTGCCACAGATGTCTTCCTGTTCTCATAACAGTTGTAACTCCTCATTGTTTAGTTGGCAGTAATGATGAGTCAGAGGTTCATGATGTGAAAAGCTCTTTGTCATGTTTTTTAAACAATACCTGACACTAATGTCAAATTTACTTCACTAATTCATTTATACAAATGTGAAATCAATGTTTAACTTAAGGCAGGTTGATGTCACTCGTCTGTGACCTCTCATCCTCCTCAGGCTCTACTCGCACGAATTGTTGCTTCATTGCGGAGTCAAACAGCCTCTCATATGAAATACACGGTAAAATACTGAAATGATGTGTGTGTGCAACGACGCTCACCTGGTGGACTGTTTCCCATTGCTGCGTGTCATCGCCTCCCTCTCTGCAGCTGTCCGACTGAAGCAGAGATACTATAATCTAACGGCTCCATAAAACAATTCATTCAGTCTCTGTGCAAAATAAGCTGCTTTCTGCTACTGTGCTACTCACTTCAGGAAATGAAACAATTTATGTTGTAACCACATCCTGAGGAGGAGAAAACACCCTCCTCTCACCCATATGAAACAAATGCACCAATAACTGCTCGTTAACGCAAATTTCTACTCAACCAATCACATGGCAGCAACTCAATGCATTTAGGCATGTGGACATGGTCAGACGATCTGCTGCAGTTCACACCGAGCATCAGGACGGAGAGGAAAGGTGATTTAAGTGACGTGAACGTGGCATGGTTGTTTTTCAGAAACTGCTGATCTGCTGGGATTTTCACACACAGCCATCTCTAGAGTTTACAGAGATGGTCTGAGGAAATATCCAGTGAGCAGCTCTGTGGGCCAAAATGTCTTGTTGATGCCAGAGGTCAGAGGAGAATGACCAGACTGGTGCGAGCTGATAGAAAGGCAACAGTAAGTCAAATAAGCACTCGTTCCCACCGAGGTATGCAGAAGAACATCTCTGAACACAACACGTCCAACCTTGAGGCAGATACAGAACACACACTCCTGTCAGCTAAGAACAGGAAACTGAGGCTACGATTCACACAGGCTCACCAAAACTGGACAGAAGACTGGACAAACGTTGCCTGGTCTGATGGGTCTCGATTTCTGCTGAGACAGTCAGATGGTCGGGTCAGAATGTGGCATCGACAACATGACAGCCTGGATCCATCCTGCCTTGTATCAACGGTTCAGGCTGAACACAGAGAGAACATGGAGAGAACACGGGGAGAACACGGGGAAAACACAGAGAGAACACGCAGAGAACATGGGGAGAACACAGAGAGAACACGGGGAGAACACGCAGAGAACATGGGGAGAACACGCAGAGAACACAGAGAGAACATGGGGAGAACACAGAGAGAACACGCAGAGAACACAGAGAGAACATGGGGAGAACACAGAGAGAACACGGGGAGAACACAGAGAGAACACAGAGAGAACACGCAGAGAACACAGAGAGAACACAGAGAGAACACGGGGAGAACACAGAGAGAACACAGAAAGAACATGCAGAGAACACAGAGAGAACACGCAGAGAACATGCAGAGAACACGCAGAGAACACAGAGAGAACATGGGGAGAACACGCAGAGAACACAGAGAGAACATGGAGAACAAATGTGGAGAACAATCAAAGAGAGAACACAGAGAGAACACAGAGAGAACATGGGGAGAACACAGAGAGAACATGGGGAGAACACGCAGAGAACATGCAGAGAACATGCAGAGAACACAGAGAGAACACGGGGAGAACATGGGGAGAACACAGAGAGAACATGGGGAGAACACGCAGAGAACACAGAGAGAACACGCAGAGAACATGGGGAGAACACGCAGAGAACACAGAGAGAACATGCAGAGAACACAGAGAGAACATGCAGAGAACACAGAGAGAACACAGAGAGAACATGGGGAGAACACAGAGAGAACATGGGGAGAACACGCAGAGAACATGCAGAGAACATGCAGAGAACACAGAGAGAACATGCAGAGAACACAGAGAGAACATGCAGAGAACACAGAGAGAACATGCAGAGAACACAGAGAGAACACGCAGAGAACACAGAGAGAACATGGGGAGAACACGCAGAGAACACAGAGAGAACATGGAGAACAAATGTGGAGAACAATCAAAGAGAGAACACAGAGAGAACACAGAGAGAACACGCAGAGAACACAGAGAGAACATGGGGAGAACACACAGAGAACACAGAGAGAACACGCAGAGAACACAGAGAGAACACGCAGAGAACACGCAGAGAACACAGAGAGAACACGGGGAGAACACAGAGAGAACACAGAGAGAACACGCAGAGAACACAGAGAGAACATGGGGAGAACACAGAGAGAACACGCAGAGAACATGGGGAGAACACGGGGAGAACACAGAGAGAACATGGGGAGAACACAGGGAGAACACAGAGAGAACACAGAGAGAACACGGGGAGAACACAGAGAGAACACGGGGAGAACACAGAGAGAACACGCAGAGAACACAGAGAGAACACGGGGAGAACACAGAGAGAACACAGAGAGAACACGCAGAGAACACAGAGAGAACACAGAGAGAACACGGGGAGAACACAGAGAGAACACAGAGAGAACACGCAGAGAACACAGAAAGAACATGCAGAGAACACAGAGAGAACACGCAGAGAACATGCAGAGAACACGCAGAGAACACAGAGAGAACACAGAGAGAACACAGAGAGAACACGCAGAGAACACAGAGAGAACACGCAGAGAACACAGAGAGAACATGGAGAACAAATGTGGAGAACAATCAAAGAGAGAACACAGAACACTAAAGTTCTCCAGACATGAAGTGTGTGTATATATATATAATTATTTTTATATTCTGATATTGTTGATATGTTTATTATATTATTTATACAATGATATTATTTGTATATCATTATTCTCTGCATGGGCTCTTATTGTTTTCCATGTTTCTGCTCTTGAGCTTCGATAACATACATGTGAGGACACATTACATAAGAAGAACCTGCGCAGTACTCTGATCTGCAGCTCCACCTTTACAAGAAGTCACATGATTTAGAGGAAGTGAGCTGCAGCACAAAGAGCAGAGAAGAGTCCGTCAGAGGAACAAACAGTTTACAGTCAGTCTGTCAGCAGATCCTCTCCAAACTTATTCAACCAAACTTTCAGCTGCAGGTCAGAATCTCTTCTTGTCTCTGTCTGCTCCTTCATCTTCACCTCATCTTCCTCTGAATAACTAACCCTAACCCTGCATGGATTTGTGAACGTCTGTAAACTTCTTTATGTGTAATGCACGTGAGGACTATATATGTTGTAAATGTGCTCCTTTGTTTTTAAGATCTTCAATGTGTTTAAAGAAGCAAACAAAGTTGAACATGAAACCTTTAGTCTGTCTGCTTCTTCATAAATGGAGCCTTAAGACAACATTCATTGACTTTCTCTGTTTACCAAACGTCTAACTCCATTCATGTCTTCTGTCAGAAAGTCGTCTTGTGCCGTCGTCATTCTTGGATTCTCTTGACTTTCTTTGTCAGTCAGATGAAGAGTCAGATTCATCTGACACGTTTTGTTCCACATGACGGCTTGTCTTTACAGATAAATGAACTTTTCCTGCCATCACATCACGTTCTGTTCACTTAGACTGTTTGAATCTCTTCTTGTATTTAGTTTTTGTATCTCTGTTTGCTTTGTTGAGATTTTCTCGTCCTGTCCTTTCCGCCTTGAGCTTGATTTTTTGTATTCTTGGACGTAAGCGGTGCTGATACCTCACAGGCCAAGAGTCACTGCTGAGAGAGTGCAGAGAGAGACTTTGAGCTCTTCATCTGATGCCTGAGGTCACCATGTTTCTTAATACGCTCGTAGACTTTACTCATGATTTTACGTTATGCTCTTCAGTCAGCTGTTTGTCAGGAATGTGTAGTTGCATCGGTGAATACATTCCAGATAATTAATGTTTTGTTTTTGCCCCTTACATGTGATGGGAGGGGTTCGATGGGGCAGGTAACGTTCATATTGTTAATGACCTGTCTCATCTTGAATATACTGAGCTGCCTGTCAACACTCAGTCGAGGAAGATGAGCTCAATATGCAAGTTTATTTGAAGACCACAGGAAACAAGACCACACAACAGGTTGCAGCGACAAGAGGCCAACCAGGAACTAACAGCGTTTGTTTTACTAAAGTCACAAGCTTGGCAGACAAGACCACCCTATGATAAAACAACCTGTCCATACTTTCAGCTCTCACCTGTATTTCATGGTCTTTCATGTCAGCATGTCTTCTGTTGTCATGGAGATGGATTATTTGTCCTCTAATCTGTCCTCTGTCTTCTTTCAGACTTGATCTCACTGTCTCCATCATGGCCACCGCTGACCTGCTGCTGGAGCTGATGTTCTCCTGGATCGATCAGAGGGAGGGCTGTGCAAGGCAGCTGAAGAAACTGGCCAATGAGCTGGAGTCACTCAGGGAGAAATGTAACGCCAGTGAATGTGTTGGTAACTCAGTGTCCGTGGTTGGAGCTGCATGCCTGCTCGGTGCTGGCGCAGCCACTTTGTTCACCGGAGGAGCAGCTGCTCCATTTTTAGGTCTGTTGGGAGGAGTGTATACAGGTGTAGGTGTCACCGTATCTGTGGTTAGTAAACTGACTGAACACTTTGTATCCAGTGACACCATGAAAGAGGCTGAGAAGATAGAAAAGAAGAGCAACGACATTGCACAAAGAATCCAGAAGCAGTTTGATCAACTGAAGGCAGAGATCAAGAATGTTAGTCCCTCTGTAGATCTAGATGAAGTGGACCAAGGCATCATGACTGAACTTCTGGGAGCCATGGCCAGACGAAGTGGACTGAAGATGAAGATCGACTTCAGCAAACTTCATGACATGTCGCAGCGTTCATATCATGAAGGCATGAACGTGCAGCTCAACCAAAGCTCCATCAACACAATGACAATTGTACTTACTGGTATTTTAACATTTTTTGCATTTCAAAACAGCGGGAAAGGATTTAAACTTCTGATTGCTGAAGGAACCAAACAACTGATCAAACAGATGTCCACAACTGGAGTTAAAACAGCCTTTAAAGGAGGTGCCATGGTAAGATGCACTAACACACATGTATAGATTTTCTGATTTTGATCAATTACATGTCTGATAATATTTCAAATAAATCATGCATTGATCATATTCATCATCAGGTAGTGGGCGGAGCTGTTGGACTGGCTTTTGCACTTCCTGAGGCGGTTGACAACTGGAAAGAGGCGATCAAGAAGAATCATGTGACTGAAGCAAGCCAATCACTGAGAGATACAGCCAACACCATTCTGAAGATGACCAGGAAACTGAGAGAACAGTTTGACAACATGCGGTATGAAGATACTCTCCTCTGCTGATCTGAGAACAGCAGCTGGAGTTCATGTCAGTTTACTGAAAGGTGTTCATGGTCATCAGAGCATCCATCTACTTCATCATCCATCTTGTTCCGATGGATCATATTTAAAGTAACAACATGTAACCTTATGTGTAATAATCTCCAAACCCTGGAGAGTTGTCTCCTCCTCCACAGACTGAAGCAGCTGCTACGTCTGACTTCAGTCTGTTCTGATGAGTTGGCCCTCCTGTGCTGAGCCATGTGCTTGTTGTAAAGGTCTGTGCACTCACTGCGCTGGACAATGTACACCAGATTACTGTTCTGAGCGTGAGGTGTACGGTCTTTAGAGTGTGTACCAGTTTCTGTCTGAGGGTGTTGCTGGGTCTGAAGAACACTAAGTTTTCCTGATATGCCAGATAATAGGAGATAACAATGTTGTTGATGTCCTTCTTTTCACTGACAGTCTTGCCCTTCCTAAATCTTATGTTTGCTTTCCCAAAGGTCCAGTTAGGATATCCTGTCTAAGAAACTGCAGAGGAGTTTGCAAAGTTTTATTTACAGGCCTGAAAACTTAAACTTGTTGACAAATATGACTAAGATGTGTCTTTTTCTAATTCCAGAGAAATGCTTCAGAAGTTAGCCAGAGTGAAGCGCTGCATTGAAAACACGGACAGGACCTATGAGGATCAAAAGGAACTGATGGAGTTTGCAATGGAGGAGTGTCAAGAGCCACATGTCAAGAACTGGTTGAGACAAAATGTATCTTCTGTGGAGTTCTTCCATCTTGTCAACATGTTTAATTACGTGGAAAAGGAGCTAGATAAGAAAAAGGAGAACACGGACCGTGAGGACATCGACATCATCTTTGTGGCACATGGAGAGATTGATGGGTTCATGATGTCAGCCCGAACTCTCCTTCCTCTACCCACCATCACAGATGTGCTCCTGTATTCCCCCTGGAACTGTCTCATTAATGCTGGTGTAGCATATGGGATTGCTACAGGAAGCATACAGCCTTGGCACAGGATGTTTGTCTGTGGACAAATAGGTTGTCCAGATCATGATAGTCACCATCAGCCCCACCGCCGCACCTACAACTGGAACTCGATGAGGATGGCTGCAGGATCGATCCCAAAGATCTCTGTCTGTCCAATCACATCACCAGAGGACGGTGCAAGGAAACACTATGTGCTTCTAGAAACCCATTATGGTCCACCGGGGAGAAACCGCATCGCCATCCCGTTCATTGTCCCAGGAGCGATCTCACTGAAAGTCCCGTTCTTTGTCGTCACGTTGGCTCTGTCTCTGGTGCTGTTTTTCTCCAGGTATCGAGCCACCGTCCATCTTGCTGCCTGTCTGGGAAGAAATGAAGAAACAGTTTTTGGGCCTGAGATTTTGGAGCAGTACGCTTACACTATCGACAACACGTTAATGATGACCTCACAGGAAAGCAACATAGACACCCCCCTGTACAGAGCTATGAAAGATCTGTTTGGGTAGAGATCTTCTGAACATGATCACAGTTTAGAGATATTTAGTTTATTTCTTTATATATTAACTTTTTTTGGTGGATTGGTTTTGATTCATTCACTTTTTTTTTCTGTACCTGTGTATTCTTTTAATACTGTTATGTATGGAGGGAGGATATGACAGAACATAAACATCTGATATGTCACTGTTTAATGGACAGAGAAGGTGTCATCCTCTTGTCTAGTCTGTGTCTGCCTCTCTCAAACAGGAAGGAGAGTTTTGTTTACCTCCTCAGTTTCCTCTAAAAACGCTCCGGTATGGAGGACATGTTGGTGAAGACCATAGTAGAAAGTTTCCATTGAACTGAATATTAATCCGATTTTTTCTTTGACTTATTCATTTGTTCCATTTTGATTATTACTATTCAAAATCAGATTTCTTCAACCTTTTCATGTATTTGTACTCATTATCATCCAACCACTTAGTTTTTAAGATTGTTGTGAGTTATTTACTTTGTATTGTCAGTTTCTGTTCAAACAGAAATAATATAATAATATAAATAAATGAAAGCTGGTGTGAAGTGAAATTTCTGACCAGAATTTTTTGATGTACCCATTTTTTTTTGTGGCATTACCTATGTTATATTCTACCTGCTCTACCTGCTGTACATAGATCCGGCCAGCCCAGTTCCCATATTAATATCACTTAAATAATGACTAATATACCCATGTGATAAGATTGATACCCTCAGTGTTAGACGTATCAATCTTTGCATAAAAAGGAAGCGTATCATAAACTACAGATTGATATAGTCTACTGCAATGTACCTGAATGACACAGAGCAAAGAGCTAAGTTAAAACAAGCTTTCTTTCTGTCATATTGTCAACATGAGGTCAGCAGCAGGTGGCGCCACATTCTCCAAGCAGAAACCAGAAGAAAGATGACACCATCCACCAATCAGAGGTCAGCAGCCTGAGGCTAAAGTTGAGCTAACTTTAATCACATTTCATCAAACACAAAGTCCAGATGAGCGTGGAGCATCTTTATTTTTGTCAGTTATCACAAATATACAGTTCAGTATAAAGTACAGTTTATAAATAAGTTCAATAAATAAGTATAATAATAAATATGACAGAGCAGTGTGTCCATCAATAAATAAAAGACCTGAGTGAAGTAGAAGACAAACTCTCACAGAGAGACAGAATCAGTGAAACACTCTGAACAGTCAGTGCTGCGGTCCACTCGCTGCGGAGCGCCTCCTGCAGGCAGCAGATGAACTCTTGATGCACTCCACCAGTAGGTCCAACTGATCCAGGTGCAGTTTGGTCTGTTTCCTGATCAGCTCCCAGGATGCAGGACTGCCACCCTGTACACAGTACACACAGTACTGCAGTCAGTACTACACACAGTACTACAGTCAGTACTACAGCAGTATTTGTACTCACAGTGCGGTGCAGAATCCTTCTGGTCAGTCTCCTGTAGTACTTTCTCAGACTGCTGTTGGACGTCTTGTTCGTCGACACCTGAAGACAAAGACAGACGTTAGACTGAAAAACAATGAAGACGAGGAGGGGGGTTGTCTGCCTGTCTGTCTGTCTATCTGTCTGCCTGTCTGTCTGTCTGTCTGTCTGTCTGCCTGACTGTCTGTCAGTCTGTCTGTCTGTCTGTCTGTCTGCCTGACTGTCTGTCAGTCAGTCTCTGTGTCTGTCTGTCTGCCTGACTGTCTGTCTGTCTGTCTGTCGGTCTGTCTGTCTGCCTGACTGTCTGTCTGTCTGTCAGTCAGTCTGTCTGTCTGTCAGTCAGTCTCTGTGTCTGTCTGTCTGCCTGACTGTCTGTCTGTCTGTCGGTCTGTCTGTCTGTCAGTCTCTGTGTCTGTCTGTCTGTCTGTCTGTCTGTCTGTCTGTCAGTCTGTCTGTCTGTCTGTCTGTCTGTCTGTCTGTCTATCTATCTGTCTGTCTGTCTGTCTGTCTATCTGTCAGTCTCTGTGTCTATCTGTCTGTCTGTCTGTCTGTCTGTCAGTCTCTGTGTCTGTCTGTCTGTCTGTCTATCTGTCTGCCTGACTGTCTGTCTGTCTGTCTGTCTGTCTGTCTGTCTGTCTGTCTGTCTGCCTGACTGTCTGTCTGTCTGTCTGTCTGTCTGTCAGTCTTTGTGTCTGTCTGTCTGTCTGTCTGTCTGTCTGTCTATCTGCCTGTCTGTCAGTCTTTGTGTCTGTCTGTCTGTCTGTCTGTCTGTCTGTCTATCTGCCTGACTGTCAGTCAGTCTCTGTGTCTGTCTGTCAGTCAGTCTCTGTGTCTGTCTGTCTGTCTGTCTGTCTGTCTGTCTGTCTGTCAGTCAGTCTCTGTGTCTGTCTGTCAGTCAGTCTCTGTGTCTGTCTGTCTGTCTGTCTGACAGTCTCTGTGTCTGTCTATCTGTCTGTCTGTCTGTCTGTCAGTCTCTGTGTCTGTCTGTCTGTCTGTCAGTCTGTCTGTCTGTCTGTCTGTCTGTCTGTCTACTCACACAGGTGTTGAGTTCTTCTGTCTGTCTGACAGTCTCTGTGTCTGTCTATCTGTCTGTCTGTCTGTCTGTCAGTCTGTCTGTCTGTCTGTCTGTCTGTCTGTCTGTCTGTCTGTCTGTCTGTCTACTCACACAGGTGTTGAGTTCTTCTGTCTGTCTGACAGTCTCTGTGTCTGTCTATCTGTCTGTCTGTCTGTCTGTCAGTCTGTCTGTCTGTCTGTCTGTCTGTCTACTCACACAGGTGTTGAGTTCTTCTGTCTGTCTGTCTGTCTGTCTGTCTGTCTGTCTGTCTGTCTGTCTGTCTACTCACACAGGTGTTGAGTTCTTCTGTCTGTCTGTGGATGCTTATCAGGAAGTGTTCGGTCTTGACAGTGTCCCAGGAAACAGAGGTGAGGTTGTCATGGCGATAGAGACCAGAAATAAACTTCAGACTGTCTCTGATGAAAACCAACTGGGACTGCACCTGGAGAGAGACACGGGTTGATAATGAAGTAAAGTAAAGGAGAATAAGTAAAGTAGAGTAGAGTAAAGTACCTTACCTCAGCTTTATATATGTCTCTATAGACTTTTCTTGGAAAGGGAACTGGACACTCCTCCACTTCAGTCAACTCACCGCCCTGAAACATGAAGACCAGAACCGACTTCATTTCACCACATCACACTTCACAATATATGTAAACATATAGTCTGTTTAACATATGTTCATATATGTAAACATATAGTCTGTTTAACATATGTTCAAATATGTAAACATATAGTCTGTTTAACATATGTTCATATATGTAAACATATAAACTGTTTATTATCATATAGTCTGTTTAACATATGTTCAAATATGTAAACATATAGTCTGTTTAACATATGTTCATATATGTAAACATATAGTCTGTTTAACATATGTTCATATATGTAAACATATAGTCTGTTTAACATATGTTCATATATGTAAACATATAGTCTGTTTAACATATGTTCAAATATGTAAACATATAGTCTGTTTAACATATGTTCATATATGTAAACATATAGTCTGTTTAACATATGTTCATATATGTAAACATATAGTCTGTTTAACATATGTTCATATATGTAAACATATAGTCTGTTTAACATATGTTCATATATGTAAACATATAAACTGTTTAACATATGTTCATATATGTAAACATATAGTCTGTTTAACATATGTTCATATATGTAAACATATGGCCTGTTTATTATCATATAGTCTGTTTAACATATGTTCATATATGTAAACATATAGTCTGTTTATTATCATATAGTCTGTTTAACATATGTTTATATATATATTTAGAGTCAAGTTGTATCGATATAATTGAGCTTGATGCTTCAATCTTTATAAAAAATGTATATTTTAAGTTTATTAATTTTAAATGCAGACATATATAGTCTACTTTATACATATATATTGATGTTTGCTGCTGTTTTTAATCTTTATGTGACATAACAAACATACATCACGTCACATGACCATCAGTATGTTTGTGTGTGTGTGTGTATATATATATATATGTATGTATGTATGTATGTATGTATGTATGTATGTATGTATATAGTCTGTGACCTCCTAAATGACCTGACCCTGATTCTGACCCTCTCAAGGTCCTCACAAAAAGCCTGGAATCTCTTCAAGGAGCCCTGGAATGTCCTCCAGGACCTTGAGTCAGCATGATGTTGTTGTACTCACCATCTGCTGCAGGAGAGTCAAAGAGTCGCTGCTCAGGTGACCGTAGTGTCTGAGCCAATCACAGCAGAGTGCAGGTGTCAGGAGGGTCCCACAGAGGACGAAGAGCACGCCGGTCCAGTTAACCATGATGAAAATGACGAAGATGACGAAGACGATGAAGATGGTGAAGGTGATGGTGTGTACTGAGTGAGCTTTGCTTTGTGTCTCCAACATGCTGCTGGATTTCAGACTTTTATTCCAGACAGGAAACAGAAAACAGTTTAGAGATCAGAAAGAGTGAAATTCCCATTGTGTTTCTACTCTCACTTTCCACACTCCCTGACAGTGTGTCACCAAGCAGCCAAAACATTATGACCACCCATCCAACACTGTGTCTCTTGCCATTCTGCCTGACCTGCCCTGACCTGGACTCCTCTGACCCATCCGGACTCGACCTGTCTGGACTCCTCAGACCTCTGACTGCTGGGTTCTGTCTCTGAGACGTTAGCAGCAGATCCTTTAAGTCCTGGGAGTTTGGAGGTATTCCTCAATGAATTTGACTTGTTCGTCCGGCTCGTCCCACAGATGTTCAGTTAGATTGAGTTCTGGGTAATCTGGACCGAGTCGACACCGTCCTCAAACACTCCTGAACATGTTAGCAGTTAGCATGTTAGCTTTGTGACTCATCAATGCTCAGGTAGATGGGACATGTCAAAGTGGCATCCACATGAAGGCAGGACCCGATCTTTCCCAGCAGAACATGGTCCAAACATCGTAGCCCGCTCACCTTCTTCCCATAATGCATCCTGGTACCATGTGATCCCCATGCACTGGGCAAAGAAGACCTGACCCATCAGACCAGATTGTTGGGTCTTTGAGCAGTGGCTGGGTCAGCGTGGACACCCTGACTGGTCTGTGATGGACTGTATGTTCTGACAGCTTTCTACCAGAACCTGCATGAACTTCTTCAGCAGCTTGAGCTACAGCAGCTGGTCTGTTGGACAACCTTCCCTCCACATGTCCGAAGTTCAGAGATCTCCATGTTACATCCATCAGATGTCTGTCAGGTCCTGCAAAGACAACCGAAATATACAAAACAGCAGAATGAGCCTTTATAATCAATCAATATTCCATCAATCATATAATCAATTAGTGGATCTTTGTGTGTGTGTGTGTGTGTGTGTGTGTGTGTGTGTGTGTGTGTGTGTGTGCGCGCGCGTGTGTGTGTGTGTGTGTGTGTGTGTGTGTGTGTGTGTGTGTGTGCGTGTGTGTGTGTGTGTGTGTGTGTGTGTTCATTTGGGGAAGTCCGTTCACTTTCATTTTCCAAAGCAGCTGCCTCAGGTTACACACTTCACAGGAAGTCACACACAGTGTTACAAAATAAAAGCACACTTCTTCTCTTTAGCAAATCCGGTTTTTACTAACTGGATGGAAAACAGTCTGCGTGTGACATCAGAGTGACATCAACATACTGAAGACACGGGACAGAAAGATCAATGCGGATGAAAGTCTTAACTTGTAACTGCTGTGCTTTTAATTTGAAGGCACAACCTTTCCTGTTTCCTGTTTGACTCACAACTGACGTCACCCTCGTTTTCTCTTTCTGGTCCAAAACAAAACTGTCACTGATGATGTAAGGCTGTGATGTCATCGCTGATTACATCATTCATGAGGAATGAATGAACTCAGGAATCAGGAAGAAACCTTAGGAAGAAATACTACAACTTCTAATAATCATAACACCAGTGTGTATTAGATGTTTTTAGGATGACATGTAATACATATAATATAATATAATATAATATAATATAATATAATATAATATAATATAATATAATATAATGAAAAACAAAAATAATTTAAATTAAGTGAAAACAAAGAGAGTTTCTGTCAGCGCACCGTGATTGGCCCGACGGAGATGTCGTCACACTCCTCTGCATGCTCATTGGTTAAGGTGGCAGACCCCGTCCCTCAGCGGAAGCGCGGTAAACCGTGTTTGTTTGGAGACGGAAGCGACTCGAGTGAAGCACGAGCGGATAACCGACAGTTAATCGACAGGTAACGTACAAGTAACGTACAGGTAACGTACAGGTAACGTACAGGTAACGGACTGTGCTTCTGTAGTTTGAATTCAAAGTGACGACACTGGTTATGTTTTCTGAATGTTCTCTGAATGTTCTGTGACAAACGCTTCATGTGCGGTCGAACCTGCTGCTACTCAATGTTTGTATTAATGATAGTAACGGTAACGTTACTGTTAGTATTAATGATAGTAATGGTAACGTTACTGTTTGTATGAATGATAGTAATGGTAACGTTACTGTTTGTATTAATGATAGTAATGGTAACGTTACTGTTAGTATTAATGATAGTAATGGTAACATTACTGTTTGTATGAATGATAGTAATGGTAACATTAATGATAGTAATGGTAACATTAATGATAGTAATGGTAACATTAATGATAGTAATGGTAACATTACTGTTTGTATGAATGATAGTAATGGTAACATTAATGATAGTAATGGTAACATTAATGATAGTAATGGTAACATTAATGATAGTAATGGTAACGTTACTGTTTGTATGAATGATAGTAATGGTAACGTTACTGTTAGTATTAATGATAGTAATGGTAACATTAATGATAGTAATGGTAACATTAATGATAGTAATGGTAACGTTACTGTTTGTATGAATGATAGTAATGGTAACGTTACTGTTAGTATTAATGATAGTAATGGTAACATTAATGATAGTAATGGTAACATTAATGATAGTAATGGTAACATTAATGATAGTAATGGTAACGTTACTGTTTGTATGAATGATAGTAATGGTAACGTTACTGTTAGTATTAATGATAGTAATGGTAACATTAATGATAGTAATGGTAACATTAATGATAGTAATGGTAACATTAATGATAGTAATGGTAACGTTACTGTTTGTATGAATGATAGTAATGGTAACGTTACTGTTAGTATTAATGATAGTAATGGTAACATTAATGATAGTAATGGTAACATTAATGATAGTAATGGTAACGTTACTGTTTGTATGAATGATAGTAATGGTAACGTTACTGTTAGTATTAATGATAGTAATGGTAACGTTACTGTTTGTATGAATGATAGTAATGGTAACGTTACTGTTTGTATTAATGTTAGTAATGGTAACGTTACTGTTAGTATTAATGATAGTAATGGTAACGTTACTGTTTGTATTAATGATAGTAATGGTAACATTAATGATAGTAATGGTAACATTAATGATAGTAATGGTAACATTAATGATAGTAATGGTAACGTTACTGTTTGTATTAATGATAGTAATGGTAACGTTACTGTTAGTATTAATGATAGTAATGGTAACGTTACTGTTAGTATTAATGATAGTAATGGTAACATTAATGATAGTAATGGTAACATTAATGATAGTAATGGTAACATTAATGATAGTAATGGTAACATTAATGATAGTAATGGTAACGTTACTGTTTGTATTAATGTTAGTAATGGTAACGTTACTGTTAGTATTAATGATAGTAATGGTAACGTTACTGTTTGTATTAATGATAGTAATGGTAACATTAATGATAGTAATGGTAACATTAATGATAGTAATGGTAACATTAATGATAGTAATGGTAACGTTACTGTTAGTATTAATGTTAGTAATGGTAACGTTACTGTTAGTATTAATGTTAGTAATGGTAACGTTACTGTTTGTATTAATGTTAGTAATGGTAACGTTACTGTTTGTATTAATGTTAGTAATGGTAACGTTACTGTTAGTATTAATGATAGTAATGGTAACGTTACTGTTAGTATTAATGATAGTAATGGTAACGTTACTGTTTGTATTAACTTGCATGTTGTATGGACACGTGACCAACCTGTTTGCGTATGTTTCCTCTGTGTGTTCAACAGCCAATCAGAAGTGATCTCAGTAAAAACAAAGCAGACGTCTGTTTGTGCAGCCTGATGGACGTGGACGTCCTGGAGTTCAAAGTTCCTGAGGACAACAACAAGACTCTGTTTGTGTGGGACATCCAGCCGTGTGTCACCGAGGCCCAAATCTATGTGAGTCCACCTGAGGGTCCACCTGTGTGTGAGTCCACCTGTGTGTGAGTCCACCTGAGGGTCCACCTGTGTGTGAGTCCACCTGTGTGTGAGTCCACCTGAGGGTCCACCTGTGTGTGAGTCCACCTGAGGGTCCACCTGTGTGTGAGTCCACCTGAGGGTCCACGTCTGTGTGTGAGTCCACCTGTGTGTGAGTCCACCTGAGGGTCCACCTGTGTGTGAGTCCACCTGTGTGTGAGTCCACCTGAGGGTCCACGTCTGTGTGTCTAACATTTGTGTGTTGTCCTTCAGGACGAGCTGTATGGTGTGTTCTCGTCCTTTGGTCCTCTCTACCTGCTCAAGGTGTGCCCTAACGCTCCGCTCAACCCGCCCGGGTTCTACGCCCTCATCAAGTTCTACTCTGCTGCTCAGGCCTCAAAGGCACAACGTCAGACTGACGGACACTCACTGTTCCAGAGCTCTCCACTCAAGGTCATCACCACACATGCTTTCAACACACAGTGTTCTTCTTCTTCTGTAGTTTATCAACACAAACAGTGTTTTTTCTACTGTAGTCAGGGTTAGAGTTATAATAATAATCCAGATGTTTTCTGGCAGATATGCTTTTATTGTGAAGGTGAACAGTGAAACAGGAAGTGCAGCTTGTGTGTGTAGTTTGTGTTGTTGAGCAGACGATGGCACTATTCAGTGAGACTGCAGTTAACACTGTGTGTGTGTGTGTGTGTGTGTGTGTGTGTGTGTGTGTGTTCAGGTGAGGCTGAGCACCAAACACACTCCTCACTTCCTGTCTGACAGCATCAGACCACTGAGCCATGCCCGCTGCCTGGAACTGGCCAATCACTGCCTGGGATTCGATGGCTGGACCTCTGACATCATCACAGTGAGAAACACACATGTCATGAGTTTATATGTTTACATCCAGGCCAGTCAGTGTGAAGACAGGTGACTTCCTGTCTGTGTCTGTCCTCAGCTGAAGGAGCTCACCACCGAAGAAGAAGAAGAAGTGGAAAAGGAGGGTGGAGGCAGGTGGAGGACGCTGAAGTTTGGCTGTGTGGTGCAGCTCTCCTTCCCTCATCATGGACAGACAACCAGAGCAGCAGCAGTGGTGGAGGATAGCTTCACCTGCACAGGTGAGGAGGGGAGGTCGGCTTCACCCACATGGTTGAGGTTACCTACGTGTAACAGCCAGGTGTTGTTGCCCTGCAGGTCCTGATGTTCTCCTACAGAAACGCTGTAAACTACAAAAGCTGGTCAGGGACAAAGCTGTGGTCCAGGCCTTCACTGCAGTACTACTCATACTACTAGGTACAAATACTCCGAGTACTCATACAAACACAGCGAAGTGACTTCAGACCTGCTGATCTGATGGATGTTGTATCACTGATGTCCCTGCAGGTAATGGGAAAGTCATGGTGGAGGTGAAGCAGACCTCGGATCAGTTCCTACCTGAGCAGACTGATGGAGTCCTAAAGGTAATCTCACCTGTTCGTGTGACAGTGTGTACCTGTGTGCACGCAGTGTATGAACGCACATACATATACATACTAATGATCTCTGTCTCTCAGGTGAATGAGTTTGCTCCTGATGAAGAGGAGGACGAAGAGTTGGATCTGACCGTGTCATAGACACCCAGAGGATTGTGGGTGAACAGTGGTGCATGATGGGAAGGGTTCACATTAATGTTTTTAATTTATTCAATAAAATAAATATTTCATTTAATTCGTATTTGTCTCTTTCTATAAAACACACACGAGTACTGATGAGTTTTATTTTTATTACAGGTCAGTAAAATACCCTCGTATGTACAGAGTTTCATCTGTTCATCTTCCATGATAACTTTGTTCTATAATTGCAGTACATATAAAGTCAATATTATAAAAACATACAGCATTTTACAGATCATCATTGGTAGAATTTATCATTTAAGGTAGAACACAAATGACAATAGTAAAAATGTTCATGGGAAATTCATCCTTTACAAAACATTTCTATAAATCGTGGAGTCCCTCAAGGGAACATCCCAGGTCTTCTGAACGTCTACTCAACTTTATTTTAGATTGAAGCATTTTCATATTTCTGTAATTAATCTTGTTTTCTGCAGACTCAAATGTTTCAAATGGACAGCCTAGCTTAGCACAAGGACACTCGTTTTATCTCTGTGACAACAGTTTAAATTCAAACTTGGCTCCATGGCTCCAGTCTGAACAGGAGGAATGATCCAGTGTTTAGTGTTTGATGAAGGTATTGTTCATTTACTTGGTATCAACTTATACTGACTCAGAACATATGTGCAAATCTGTCCAGGGAATGCACCGTAGACTGATGGTTACCGATCGAATGTGGACATAAGAAGATATTTTGAATCATGCAGGTGTGTGTTCATGTAAAACTGACGCTTCAGATCTGTTGATGTCTGCACACTCAGAAAAGTAAAAGTGCCATCTGAAACCAGAAATAGAGGAACCACAAAGAAACTTTTATGAAGAGGTTCATTATATAACATTAAATGTCAATATGTTTTATGTTCCACTGACAAAATAATCTGCAGATGAATGCAGAATGGAAATTATTTCTTATTACCTACCACCACATAAATCCAAAGATGGAGAACCTTCACAGAACGTTTGTGAAGAACCATGTCATACATAAAGAGGTTCTTCAAATGCTCGGGGCTCCTTGTACCAGAGAGACCAGGAAACCTTACAGGAACTATTATTTTTCTGGGTGCTGTAAATCAGTTCTCAAACACTGAGCAACTAATTTCACAACATAACAACAAAAAAGCCAACAAGAGTCTACACCTTAAATCCTTTACACGGGACGACAAACTGACGCTCAGCTGAGTGATTTTAGCGTCTCTTCAGAGTCCATCAGGATATTTTGGATATTCTCAGGCACAGATTTTAGTTATTAGTTATTAGTTTGATCTGAAAACTGGTTCTGGTTCAGGATAGGTAAGCCCAGATGCTTCTGCATTTCCATGGAAGGTATAAAACATTTTTGTCTTTGGGAATAAGTTGTTACTCAGCTCAGCTTGTGAGAGACCTTTGAACACCATGATGTCTCTAACTTTCACGTCACAATCCCCATGGTCTGATGGCTCATGATTGAGATACTTTATGTGATTTTGAGGTTCCACAAAAGTGGGACATTGAACATTTGTTTAGGTGTTTCTGTTCAAAGTTAGATATTGGGTTTAGAGTTTTATTCCGGGAAGTTGGGTGCATTTTGTTTGGTCTGCCACATTGAAAGCAATGTGAAGGTGCTGATTTTAGAGGAAGTCCA
This sequence comes from Nibea albiflora, assembly GCA_014281875.1. NCBI lineage: Eukaryota > Metazoa > Chordata > Actinopteri > Sciaenidae > Nibea > Nibea albiflora. The sequence continues at coordinate 22,545,188 of CM024808.1, read as the reverse complement.
GAGTTCCAAATGGTTCCATTCAGGGTTCTAACTCTGGCTTGGTGGTTTAATATTCAGAGCATTATGAACTCAACAGGTTCCAGGTCCAACCCCTAATAAAGTGAAGTCTCTGCAGAATTTGAAAAAAGGAGCAGATGATGTTCAGGTCAGGAGTTTTTGGAGGTTCTGGATGGATCTGGGACAGGGGAAGTTTTTTTTCTCAAAGTGAGAAATTTGTTGATTTTCAAGGTGCTCAGTTCGTATGATTTGTTACCTTAAAACAGACGCGAAGACGCTTGTTCAAGTCTCAGAATCAGTCTGGTTCAGGTGCAGAGATCAGAGATCTAAGTTTCTTGAAAGATCTGAAATTTATTGGGGCTTGAATTTTTTGTAACCAGTCCAAGGTTATAGTTAGCTCCACTAGGGTCAAGTAGGATGATTTCAGGTACAGTGGTTGAAGAGGGGCCCGGTGAAGCCAGCTTTAAGCCTCAGTGAAGACAACCTATTCTGTTCCAGATACTGTATCTACAAGGTTCTAGGAGGATCGGGAACATCTAGAGGAGTTCTTGCTCAAAGTATTTTGTGGTTTTTAAGGTGCCCAGAAAATATGTTCCATCTGGTCTGAAGAGTAAAGCTGCTGTCAAAGGTTTCAAAACCCGTCCATGGTTCTCTTTGGTTCCACTCAAGTTCTTCTTGGGTCATGTAATGCACAGTGGTTTAAAAAGAGGCAGATAGGTTCAATTCCTAGTAAACTTGGATTCAAGAGGTGATGTTTATGTCCAAAGTTCAAGATGCTTCCCTGACACTTTGGGAGATTTTTGGCAGGTCTCGTGTTGTTTGGGATGCTTCCAGGAGGCCATCAGAGGCTTCTGGAAGATCCCAGAGGAGCCCCAGGAGATTTCCCCTAACTCTGGGAGAACACCGTCTGAAACTCATTTAGCATGAGTTCCACTATCTGGCTCTGGAACACCATATGAATCGTCATGTTGGCTGACTCGGTCTGGGGGCGAAGCAACGTGGGGCCAAACACGATGGCGATACTTTGAACTGACATCCTGTTGGACTCCTTGTGCTCAACGACCCTGGAGACAGAATTCCAAGAATATGCATTATTTTCATCAGTTAATGACATACTGAGTGTTCTGCAATAATAATTTTCTGCAAATGTTTTAGTGTTTAATAAGTATGAGATGTAATGCGCTGCCTTTTGTACATTAGTGCATGAACTTACTTCCTCAGGTGTTTAAACAGTAATTCCATGGTGTCGTGGTTCGGCAAAGGCAGAGATCGAACCAGGTCTTTCATGTAGGACACTCTCAGGCTGTAGTCTGGGACCTCTGCATGGAAATGAACATAGAGCTGCTTCAAACACTCAGAAATAGATGCCTGACCTAACAGCAAATCACCAACATCTCCACAAACAAAATATTCATGGTGGTTAACATGGTCCAGTCAGACCTGTTTGAAAGTGCTTCAGACAAACCAATTGGTGTCTACACTGGATCAGGTCTGACTTTCCTCAGGACAGCATTTCAGGCTCAGGTCGAATATTTGTAGGTCTTCTGACATCTGACTGGATAAGTGCAGAACTCACTGGGCTCTTATTGATTTACATTTCTGAATAAGAAAGTTGTACAATGAGAATTTATCTTGAAATTTTATTTCCCAGACTCTGGACCAAACAGAACTTCTGAACCAGCAGTGTCCAGTCTAACAGTGAACACAGCGACAGAACCTCTGAACCGGCAGTGTCCAGTCTAACAGTGAACACAGCGACAGAACCTCTGAACCGGCAGTGTCCAGTCTAACAGTGAACACAGCGACAGAACCTCTGAACCGGCAGTGTCCAGTCTAACAGTGAACACAGCGACAGAACCTCTGAACCGGCAGTGTCCAGTCAAACAGTGAACACAGCGACAGAACCTCTGAACCGGCAGTGTCCAGTCAAACAGTGAACACAGCAACAGAACCTCTGAACCGGCAGTGTCCAGTCAAACAGTGAACACTAGCAAACAGAACCTCTGAACCGGCAGTGTCCAGTCTAACAGTGAACACAGCAGCCTATCGAGGTGGTTTTCTTGCCGGGTTTGGATCCTGGCATCCCGGGCTGAGTCAGTTCAGTTAGCTACACGGCTGACCGAGCTAACCACAGTTAGCGCTTTACTACTGATTAATGTTTCCATCATAAAGTCTGTAAATCACCTCGTACTGTAACGTTATTCCCTGTTGTTCTCAGAGGCTGTGCTCCAACCCGTTCCGGTCCAGATGCTGAGCCCGGTTCTGTTAGCATGCTAATGGCAGGTTCAGTTAGAAGCAGTTAATTCATGGTTACCTACTTTATTAGTGGTTAGGCTAAAGCTATCTATCCATCAGTAAAGTCACCCTTGTAGGTGACTTTGTGGCAAAAATGTCTAGCCTGTCTTGTGGTTTCAATTCATGTGTCATGTAGTTTGTGCTTGAGGTGTGTTTAGTCTGTCATGTGGATATTTCTGTGTACTGACGAATGGCAGCGATGAACTTCTCGAAGCAGCTGAAGGGAAACAGCGGCTCTGGAAGCTCCCGCAGGAAAAGCTTCAGAGCTCCGGTGATCACATGGATCTCCTCCCACTGTCCGTCCTCCAGGTCCAGCTGCTCCTCTGCAGGGACAACGAGGAAAAGAAGAAGAAGACATCAACATAGAGCAGGACATCATCTGCATACGCTGACATTTAGACAGCACGTTTTACAACATGACACACTGTGAGATGACCTCCTGGAATAAGGCGTTTTGATTGACCACAAAGTTTTCTAATCTAAAGAAGGAGACTGAAGAAGTCAGCAGTGGAGCGTCCATCTCTTTACTCAGACTGTCAAATCAAAACATCTCAACATTTGTTAGTTTTGTCTTCAGGGAGCTCAAAAATGATTCAGTCAACACAGATTAACACTGAAGGCCTGGAACATCAGACAGATACAGACAGACAGATACAGACAGACAGACAGATACAGATACAGATACAGACAGACAGATACAGACAGACAGACAGATACAGATACAGATACAGACAGACAGATACAGACAGACAGATACAGACAGACAGACAGATACAGACAGGCAGTTACAGATGGACAGACAGACAGATACAGAAAGATACAGACAGACAGATACAGACAGACAGACAGACAGATACAGATACAGATACAGATACAGACAGACAGATACAGACAGACAGACAGATACAGATACAGACAGACAGATACAGATACAGATACAGACAGACAGATACAGACAGACAGATACAGACAGACAGATACAGACAGACAGTTACCATGATCAGCTTTGTGTCGTAGTTTCTGGATCACAGCCAGGTTTCCGCTCACTCTGTAGATCCCATCCACATCCAGACCTGAACCCACACACAGGATTGGAGAGTAATAAATTGCATGTAATCAGATTACATAATTCAGTAACTGTAATCAGATAATGTCTGAATACCATCATTACTGTTAATGCATGTTACAAACTAAACTTCTTCAGTTTCTGTGCTCTCTCGTCCAGCAGGTTCTCCTCGATCGTGGCTGCTGCTGACGTCCACTACATATATTATTACTGTCATTATTGCTCCCATATCTCCATCACAGTTTATAGTGTTTTGTGTCTGACCTGTGGTGTGTGTGTGTGTGTGTGTGTGTGTGTTCACCTCTCCTCTCCACTGCTCTGATACATTTCTCCACAAACTTGGGCACGGTGTTGTTTTCTCGGTGACACAGTGTATCCAGGTGACAGCCAAACACGTTATCTGAACAACAGTTTGAACATTTCACTCAGACATTTCACTCACCACACCTGTCTCTGGTTACCATGGAAACATGGTGGGCTTACCTCTGATGTAGCCTCTCTCTTTCACGCTCTGCAGTGTTGGCCTCCGCTGGAGGAAACGTCGTAGTTTGGTCCGGACGCGTCTCTGCTCGGAGTCGGACGTTCCCGTTGAAGTCCTGGTTGCTGAAACAGAGAAGACAAGATGACATCATATTTTCATGTTGGTCGGTAATGAGTCTGCTCAGTTGTCATGGAAACAGGTGAAACTCACACGTCCTTTTCTTGTCTTTGTCCTCTTTGTCTGAAG
>CM024808.1:22498603-22536103 GCA_014281875.1 Nibea albiflora | reverse complement strand
ATTACATTAATTATCTCATTACATTATTATCTCATTTACATTAATTATCTCATTACATTAGTTATCTCATTTACATTAAATTTATCTCATTTACATTAATTATCTCATTGACATTAATTATCTCATTTACATTAGTTATCTCATTACAATATTATCTCATTACATTATCTCATTACATTAATTATCTCATTACATTAATTCTCATGTCATTAATTATCTCATTACATTAGTTATCTCATTTACATTAATTATCTCATTACATTAATTATCTCATTTACATTAATTATCTCATTACATTAATTATCTCATTTACATTAGTTATCTCATTTACATTAGTTATCTCATTTACATTAATTATCTCATTACATTAATTATCTCATTTACATTAATTATCTCATTTACATTAGTTATCTCATTACATTAATTATCTCATTACATTAATTATCTCATTTACATTAATTATCTCATTTACATTAATTATCTCATTACATTAATTGTCTAATTTACATTAATTATCTCATTACATTAATTATCTCATTTACATTAGTTATCTCATTTACATTAATTATCTCATTACATTAATTATCTCATTACATTAATTATCTCATTTACATTAGTTATCTCATTTACATTAATTATCTCATTACATTAATTATCTCATTTACATTAATTATCTCATTTACATTAATTATCTCATTACATTAATTATCTCATTTACATTAATTATCTCATTTACATTAGTTATCTCATTACATTAATTATCTCATCTCATTACATATTATCATTATTATCTCATTTAATTATCTCATTTACATTAATTATCTCATTTACATACATACAAAGACAAACATTACAAACTTAACCTTAATGTATTTATCGAGTTTGCACAGTTGCTGTGTTTGACTCACGTCCTCGGCCACGCTGTGTCTCCAGTTTTTGACCTGCAGACTTGTTCCCTCCTCAGAAACTCCGTTACCCATCATCCATTGAGGCAAAGGCGGGAGCTGGAATCATAAATTCATCAAGTTCAAGTTGATTAATCTATTGATTGATTGATTGATTGATTGATTGATTACCTCTTGCAGCCTCGGGGCGCCGTTTCCATCTTTTAGGTCCAGCTGAGCTCTGGGAATTAGACTCACGTGCTGCTGAGGATTCTGGGAAAAAAAACAACAACGGAACAATTCAAATGAAAGCTGATGATTTACAGTTATAGAGTGTGTGTGTGTGTGTGTGTGTGTGTGTGTGTGTGTGTGTGTGTGTGTGTGTGTGTGTGTTGTACCGTTGTGAACACAGTGTCGCTGTCGTGCTGCTCGTCGACAGGATAATCTTCCTCTGGCAGCGGCGGCTGCAGTTCAGTCACATGAACAACAATAACTTTATTAAAGACACACCTGCTGTCACATCATCACATTCAATCATCTCATGAACTTACAGACAGAAGGGTTCTTTAAGGGTTCTTTAAAGGTTCTTTAAAGGTTCTTTAAAGGTCTTTGTTTCCTCTCGCTCTGCATGACCTTCTGTTTTTAATCAGATGATATCAAGATCTGCTGTGATTTAAGTCTCTAAGACTGAATCCAGACTTACCGGGCCGTCATTGTGCCTCCTGTTGGCTGTAGATCCTGGAGGGGAGGAGGGTGAGGAGGGTGAGGAGGGTGAGGAGGGTGAGGGCTCTGGTGCGGACCATGACGTGACTCCTGACGTGGGGTTATAGTAGTAAAACCTTCCTGACACTTCGTCTACCAGCTGCTCCCAACCACAAGAACCCTGACAGGAAATTAGCATGCGATTGATTGAGCAATATCACACAGAGGTCGTTCTGTTATTCTGAATATCAGCATGCAGTCATAGATAATCACTGAGCACTGACTACACTGAAACACTCAACGCTGGTCTAACACAATAAAGTTATTGAAGCCAAAACATCCTGAAGATAGACGACAAACATTGATGTAACACTGATGTAACATTAATGTAACGTTACTATTAGAACAGCTGTAGTGATTGTCTGTGCTGTTATTCTGTATATCAGCACTCATGAATGACTCTTGTCCACATTTACATTGAGTCATTCAGCAGACGCTGTTATCCAAAGCGATCCCGCTGCCGAGCCATAATGAAGCCTGAGTGCAGCAGGAATTCTTAAAGGGCTAGCTTTCTCACGGCCAGTTGTAGCTAGTGTTCGGAGAGAAGGTCATCTCTGAAGAGTCTTCAGGAGTTTTCTAAAGGATTACTCAGGATGTAATGTTGAAACCTGCTGATTGTACCTGAGAGGAAGCAGGTGAGAACAGCGGGGTGGGGGAGGTCAGCTGTCCCCCATCGCTCCACCTGGAGCTGGACTGGTCCATGTCTCGGACAGGCGGGGGTGGAGGGCCGTGCGGGTCGGACCAGGTGGTCTGTCTGGTCAGAGGATGGAAATAAAACCTCTTCCCGCTGTCCTGGTCAGTGTGCACCTGAACACAACACAAAGACATCCATGGTGTGTTCAGGTGCCTTCCAGTTTATTTTGTTCAGAAGTTTAACTCAAACATTTTAGAAATGTTTTTCATTTGATCGATGACACTAACGACGGTGTGTCACACCTTTGTTTGTTGAGCCTGACATGAAGTCTTCTGACGACAGCAGAAGCGAGCTCTGAATGTTTGTTTGAGCAGTGAAGCTCATTCGATCACAGTGGAAGCGACCCGGACAGATCAGGTGACACCGATTAAACTTTAACGACGCCTGACATCACAGCAGCTCGCTCTTAAACTCTCTGTCTTTTTAAAATAAACTCTCACTTCAACTCATTTCAGTGCTTCTTTTACAAACTTTACACTTTGACTTCTTTCACTTTTAAAAATCAATCTGTTTATTTTTTCTGTCTTTGAAGTCGATCTTGTACTTCGACTTCTTTCAGTACATTTTTTTCATTCATTTCATTTTCCTGCCATGTCAGCTTCATCCACTTCTTCAATGTATTGCCCACATCAATTTCTTTCAGTGATTCTGTTAAAAGTTCAACTCCTTTCATTTATTAAATTTCATGTTTCTCTCACTCCTTTGATTTCATCACAGCTCGTTCATTCCTTTCAGTCCTAGACTTTAATCTCCCGCTTTATTTCACAACGTCTAAACTCAGTGACAGTCTGTCACTTCTTCCTATAGTTTGTAACAATGTGATGTATGAATCAAACACACTTCCTGCTTCAGATCTATCAACTCACCTGCCATCCGTCCTGTGGGCTGAGGGGTGAGGCGGGGCTTATCATGGTGGAGGAAGAGACTGAAGAGGAGGGGGTGGCGTCAGGAACGGAGGGGGCGTGGTCAGGAGGAGGCGACGACGGGAGGGCGGGGCCTGAGATGGAGATCTGAGGGAGAGACGTCTTCTTTAGACTGGAGACGTTAGCGTATATGGGCGACTGAGGGTCAAGCGAGCTGTGGTCCTACAGAGAGAGAGAGAGAGAGAGTGTCAGGTTTTACAGTCCGTGGGGACGTCACAGAGACTGTTTCCAGGTTTTAGACAGTCTGTGGGGACGTCTCAGAGACTGTTTCCAGATTTTAGACAGTCTGTGGGGACGTCACAGAGACTGTTTCCAGGTTTTAGACAGTCTGTGGGGACGTCACAGAGACTGTTTCCAGGTTTTAGACAGTCTGCGGGGACGTCACAGAGACTGTTTCCAGGTTTTAGACAGTCTGTCTTTGTCATATAGTTGTCTCATCTCAGTCTCGGTCTCTCAGTGAACCAGCTTTTGTTGTCCAAACAGGAAATGACAGAGAGGAAGTTTGCTTCATTTTGAAAATATATTTTTTTGTTTCATTAAAATAAAAAATCATATTTTGTATTCTGCAGTCTCAAAGATCTGAATCTTTTTTTCTGTGTTTGTCTCTGCCTGGTGTGTTTTATAAACAAGCACACACACACACACACACACACACACACACACACACTTTAACTTTATTTATCAGATTGTACAGCTTCAATAAAATGCATACCGTGTACCGTGTGTGTGTATACAGAGCAGGATCAGGTGTGAGGTATCATGTTCACCTGAACATACTCGTGTCAGCTGACTGCAGATCAGCTGTTGAGCTCTGAATATTTTATTTTTCCAGACAAACATCAAAGTGTGCACTTACCCAGAATGCCTCTCCCTGTTTCTGTCTTAAAGGGTCTCAAACGAGTCACAGAGTTTAAAATCCGCCTGAAGCTCGAGCAGCTGACTGCCTGTCTGTGCCTGGAGCCACGGCTCCTTATATTAGCCACGCCCCCTTATATCTGCACAGTTGGCTCCACCCCCTCTCTGCTGATGAGCAAACTTTTGTCAGCGTCACTTTAATGTCTTCAAGGATGCCTGGGACCTCCTCAAGGACTCATGAAACATATTCAAGGATGCCTGGGACCTCCTCAAGGACTCATGAAACATATTCAAGGATGCCTGGGACCTCCTCAAGGACTCATGAAACATATTCAAGGATGCCTGGGACCTCCTCAAGGACTCATGAAACATATTCAAGGATGCCTGGGACCTCCTCAAGGACTCATGAAACATATTCAAGGATGCCTGGGACCTCCTCAAGGACTCATGAAACATATTCAAGGATGCCTGGGACCTCCTCAAGGACTCATGAAACATATTCAAGGATGCCTGGGACCTCCTCAAGGACTCATGAAACATATTCAAGGATGCCTGGGACCTCCTCAAGGACTCATGAAACATATTCAAGGATGCCTGGGACCTCCTCAAGGACTCATGAAACATATTCAAGGATGCCTGGGACCGCATGCGGGACTAAAAGTTCCAGAAGAACTCCTTGAACCTGATTAGGGATTCAAAGTGCTGTTGTTTACACACACACAGACACACACAGACACACAGAATCTGCTTCAATCAGATGATCTGGTGTCAACGATGCAGTGCTGCTACCTGCTGGTTTACCCACGAAAATGATGAAAAAAGTCATGGTTGTGGTTCAGGTCCAAACGGGTCAGGTGGTTCAGGTCCAAACAGGTACACGTGGTTCAGGTACAAACGGGACCCAAGGTTTAGGTCCAAATGGGACACAAGGTTCAGGTCCAAGTGGTTCAGGTGGTTCAGGTCCAAACGGGACACGTGGTTCTGGACGCACACTGTGTTCTGATTCTGGTTGTTCCTCTTTCGTCCTGCAGGTGTCTCTGCAGTGTTGTCCTCTCCCAGTTTCCTGTCCAACCCTGAACACATCCTGCCGTCTGTGACATCACTACATCCTGCTGACCTCATCACATCCTGCTGTGACATCACCAATACCAGATGACACTGACCAGAAGAGACACCTCCCCGCCAAAATAAAACTAAACACACAATACAAAAATATAAAAAATAAAAGACACAAAATACAAAATAAAATCAATGAAATTAAGTAACAAAGACTAAATAAATTATGATCAATATTCAAAGTAAAGAAATTATTATTAGTATTATTATTATTATTATTATTATTATTATTAATTAATTATATATTATATAATAATAATAATAATAATAATAATAATAATAATAATAGCTCCATGCATTTGTTCTTTCTAGGCTGGACTACTGTAACTCTTTGTTATCAGGCTGCTCCAATAAGTCTCTGAGGACTTTGCAGCTGATTCAGAATGCTGCTGCTCGTGTTCTGACAGGAACCAAGATCAGAGATCACATCTCTCCCATTTTGGCTTCTAAAAGAACTCATAGTACCTTACTACCCCTCTAGAACACTGCGCTCTCAGCATGCTGGGTTCCTTGTGGTTCCTATAGTTTCCAAAAGTAGACTTGGGAGCCAGAGCTTTCAGCTATCAAGCTCCTCTTCTGTGGAACAAACTACCTTTCTGGGTTCAGGAGGCAGACACGGTCACCACCTTCAAGAGTAGACTGAAGACTTTACTGTTTGATAGAGCTTATAGTTAGTGCTGGCTCAGGCCTTCCCTTAGTTATGCTGCCATAGGACTAGACTGCCACCCCCCCCTCTCTCTCTCTCTCTCCAATCATCATTACCATCAATGCATGTTACTAACTAAACTTCTTCTCCGGAGTTTCTGTGCTCTCTCGTCCAGCAGGTTCTCATGGATCGTGGCTGCTGCTGACGTCCACTACATATATTATTACTGTCATTATTGCTCCCATCTCTCCATCACAGTTTATAGTTAATGATTTACTGCTGCTGTGCATCTGTGTCTCTCTATCACAGTTCCACTGCTGCTGTAATCATTCTATCATTCATTGTAACTGTACAACATGTTTGTGTTGATTGTTCTGTACATGTGACATCCATGTGACGTCTGTCCGTCCTGGCAGAGGGATCCCTCCTCTGTGGCTCTTCCTGAGCTTTCTTCCACATGTTTTCCCTGTTAAAGGGGAACCGAGGGTCTAAGGACAGAGGGAGTCACTGCCTGTACAGACTGTGAAGCCTCTGAGGAGAAATGTGTTTGTGACTTTGTACAAAGAAAATCTGATTTGATTAATAATAATAATAATAATAATAAAATGAAAAGAGAGTTTAAAGTTTGGTTGGAGGCCGATTCAGTCGGAAGTGGAGGTCAGAGGTCTCTGATGAGAATAAAAAGAGGAAACAGCTTTTTCTTTTTCTGCTTTCTGCTTCCTGCGTGGACACTGCAGGAAATGACACGCTGGAGAGGCTTTTATTTTGTTAAAACAGATCTGCAGCCTCTGTGTGGCAACAAATCAGATCGCAGGGTTCACACTGTCAGCAACACGCCATTGCCCCACACACACACGCACACAGTGTAATCCCACTGTGTAACTATGTTCAGCTGTACTCGAGTATTTACTCTGATTACATTACTTCTGATCAAAAACTAGCAAGTCGACAGCTTTGCTAACAGCCAATCATCAGCCAATCATCATCCAGGTCAGCAGCAGCAGCTAATCTTACTGACTAGTCCAGCAGCAGTCAGCCAGCTCGGCGTCTGTCTTTCAGCCTTTTATTTCACCAAGCTCTCACCAACCACTAAAAGTCAGTCCCAGATTTACTCTTGTCCGGCGGCTTCTTGCTCGCTCACTCTCTCCTTTTCTCTTCTTAGCTTCCTCCGTCAGCGTCCTCTTCACTCTCTGCTCCTCTGCCATCATGTCCATAGAAGCTGCTGACTGCTGGGCCTGAAGATCTCTTCTTCTTCTTCTTCATCTGCATCTTCTTCTTCTTCCCGGTGGTCCAAAACGACTGTGGTCAACACTCCCCTGGTGCTCTGAGTTCACAGTCCGGGAAGCCCGACTAACAAACTGAGCTAACATGAGCTAACAGCAGCTGACAACCTGAGCTAACATGAGCTAACAGCAGCTAACAAACTGAGCTAACAGCAGCTAACAGACTGAGCTAACATGAGCTAACAGCAGCTCCAGCTGTCAGCAGTTTACTTCACTGTCCATCATAAACTCTGTAAATCACAGAGAGTTGAGGCGGAGCAGCCGGATGTTTGTGTATTACAGCATGTTGGTTCACTGGACCGCCTGAATCTGGACTCATCAGAATCGAGGTGAAACCTGTGATGTTTCACGTGGACTGAGGAGGTCTCAGGTGTCTTACCTGTAAGGGGGGCGGGGCTGGTGCAGGTTCAGGCAGCACTTCAGGACTCACTCTTCCTCCAACCAGAGCCTCCAGGTCCAGGTTCAGATCCTGGATGGACTCATAGATGTGGGTTGAATCTTCCTCCTTCAGTGAATCCTCCGTGCTGATGCTCTCTTCAACACTCATCTCCTCCTCTTCCTCCTCCAGCTCTATTGGTGACTCCTCGTTGTCATGGTGACCTGTGGATGATAAGGTTGTGCAGTGAAGGTCATTGTGGGGGGCCAATATGGGAACCGTTGGCGTATCCACGGGGATAGGCTGGGTCTGCGGCCGGGGTGTGGAGACGGGGTCTGCTGGACTGAAACTGGGAACTCTGTGTTTGGCAGAGTCCCTGTGGTCCTCCAGGAACCCAGACTTTTTGTTCAGAGCATCGTCCTCCATATCCATAATCCCACTGGTGGTTGTAGTCCCGGCCTCTGTGAGATCAGCATGAGGATTGCGTGTGGTCGGCATCAGTTCATGGAAGTCCAGCGGGACACCGAACGTGGACATGCGGTTCTCAGGCTTGCGGTATCCAGTGGAAGTATCAGGTCTGAGCCGGATTGTCACCTCATCCCCCGGTTTGGTTTTGGTCCCACTGGGCTCCTCTAAGGTCTTTGGAACAGGGACAGGGACCGGGACTGGGGCGGCTACAGGAACCTGCACTGGACTAGGCACATCTGCAAAGTCCAGAGGAGACGGTAAGTCCAGCGGCAGCTCCTTGACATACTTGGCAGGGATGTAGAAGGGCTTAGAGCTGTGGTCCCTCTGGACCTGCCACCAGTGGTCATTGGTTTTAGCCAGAAGGACATAACGCTCATTGGGTTTGATGGAGACCAGCGCTCCATCCCGACCCTGGTACTCATATTGAAACTCCACCAGGACAAGACGCAGACCTGCAGGATCCAGAACAGGGAGGAGGATCAGAGGAAATAGTACAGACCAATGTTGTATGAAGCACAAGAGCCACTGCTAATGCTAACATTAATGCTGTTATCAATAATCTGCTATGTAATCTGATGGTACTGTTCTGGTACTGATGTGAAGCAGAACTCACCTCTGCCAAGCAGGGACATTGTTGCCATGGTGACAGCCTCAGGCCCACCCCCCTCTGTTAGATGGGCAGGTGATGCTGAAGGTGAAGCGTCAAAGGTCACACCTGAACACCAGCCCCCTTAAAGAAAAAAAAGTGATCAAACTAGATGGAGCAACCGACAAAACTACAAAAACAAGAGTCGACTAAAACTACAAAGTAACTAACTGAACTACAGACGCGTCACAGTAGGTGTGTTATTCAGAAATAGTTTGCTGTACAGTGTATACACGCTGCCTGTGTTAGCAGTTTGATGCTAAATGATTGTTGTCAGTTTGTCTTCTGCTGCCTGTGCACACATCTGACTCCATGTTTTATGTCTGAGTCCTCTTTGTTCAAACCACTCTGATGTTCAACAACCACATGAACCGCTGCCGTCCCACCTGATTGATTCTGACAGCTGCACAGTAACTTTGAAACCTTGCACAGATGGAAAAATTCAGCACCAAAGTACCTGAAAACGAAGGTTAACTATGTCACTACGCCCAACATCACAGGCTTTGAGCTGGGGTGGCTGTGTGGAGGTAGAGCGAGTCGTCCACTAATAAGAAGACTGGCGGTTCGATCCCCTTCAGTCTGCATGTCAAAGTGTCCTTCATACCCCAAATTGCTCCTGAAGGCTGTGCCAGTAGTGTGTATGAATGGTTAGCTCCTTGCATGGCAGCCAATGCCATCAGTGTATGAATGTGAATGAGATAAGTACAGTCCATTTAGCATTTACATAGAAATGACTTGATACTGTACAATATGATCTAATGCAGTCCAACGCAACAACCATCGTGTTTGTCTGCACTGACTGATGTGAAGCACTGTATGACAGACAGACGAACACAGGAATGACAGTTATGTGTTTTTCTGCTTCTTCTTGTCAGAACAAGTCAAACTACAACCAGCTCTAAGCTGCAGCTCCTGACACTGGCGCTAATCCTGCTTCACATGTCTTCATGTCATCTTTAAAAAATATCATGAAGCTTTAAGTCAACGGTGATGTGATGGACGCCGCTTTGCAAACATGATCTTGCGTAATGTTCATATTCAGTCACACTCACCTCTCTGCTCAGCAGCTCCTTGATGTTTCAAAGTAAAAGCCCTTGAGGAGAGGCAGGGATTATAGAAGACGTGTTCAACCACAGCCAACACAGACTCCGCCCACTCTGCAGACAGAGGGGCAGGACTTATCAGAGGTATCACCTGCTCAGGTAGAATCCTGCTGACTTGAGGCTCTTCAACACTTTTAAGTGTTGTGAATCTGATTCAGTGTCTTTCATAAAATGACGACATCGTGCTGCGCTCAGCGGCATGAACTATAATCTGAATCACTCACAGGTGTGCATGATGACATCACCAACAACTCTAAAACACCTGAAAATACTGAAAACATGACTTTGTGTCAGTTTGTGTGTGTGTGTTGGACAGACACACAATGAAGTATTTTCAGTGTGGTATTTATACTTTATACTGCTGAAGTAAAGAGTCTGAATACTTCTTTCAAACCTGACCTCTGAGCAAGGCACACACACACACACACACAGAACAATAGCAGTAGGCTGATCGCAGGCCTGTTGTGTTTACAGAGGGAAGTCTCTGCTCTTCCTGTCTGCTGTAAGCCCCGCCCACGTGGTAGTGTAGACTCCACCCCTTGGTGACATCACACCCTGGTGTGTGTGTGTGTGTGTGTGTTTCCTGTCTTTGTAAAGGAACAATAGTGTGGCTGAGTTCAGCTGGAGAATATTCAGGTTTCTCCTCAACAGTCATCACTGAATCAATGAAGACGATTGTGATCGAACTTTCAAGAACGTTTTCACAACATTCTATAAATGTCTGCACTGTCAGACCAGGAAGTGTCCTGTTTAAACTTTGTACCTGATTACCTAAGATTACCTGTGGGACAGACGGCACAAAGGGCATCAAGTAACAGTCAGCTGATGCCCCTGGTACCCCTTCATAAACTCATTACATATTAAATGTACCAGCCAATCATATTAACTTCTAACCTTTCACCTCACTTCCTGTTGGTGTGTGTTTGCTGATCAGGCTGTTTGAAACAGGCGGTAAATAGTCAAACCTGCTCCTGAGCACACCTTAGTTCACCTGAGCCAGGTGTGCTACTGAGAGAGCCTCGAGTGTTGGAATGCTGCCGACCACTCTCCCTCTCCTCCCTCTCTCCCTCTGTTTGTGTCTGAGCCACACCCACCCTGCCAGGAATGTAACACACACACACACACACACACACACACACCCTCCTCTGTTCGACCACAGGACTGGAGTGTGTGAGAAAATAAACCCAGCGAGCTGTCAATCATCAAACTGAGGTCGAGGCTTTGTGACAGGACACGCTGCGTCAACCAATCAAAGTTCACCAGAATGAGTTGGAGAGGATCAATAACACATCCTGTCGCTGAGCCACGCCCACCAGGTGTCATGTGACAGCATAAACCCAACAGAGGATTCAACCTTTACCCTCAGTGTGAGTGGGGTGTGGTTACACACACACACACACACACAGCAAAAACAGACAGAAATAACTGAGTTTAAATCATAAAACCGGCAGCGGACTCCGCCTCCTGAAGGCTGAACTTTAACAGGAATGTTTGGAGGAAGCTCAGAGACTGACCGTAACATGTTTATCTCTTTACACCACAAACACAGAAACACTGCTCTCTGATTGGCTGTCTCAGCTGTCTCTTAAATCGAGTAACAAAAAGTTCAGGGACCCCCAAAAACCTTGTTAGGTATGCCTGGAAACTCTGGGAAGAACCTGGAACCTGGAAACTACTCCTCAAGTACTTCTGCAACATGGTCAGGAACATGACAACGTCAGCATTCTCAAAGTCATCCCCAACTCAAGAACCTCTACACTCTAAACAAGAACCTCTACACTCTAAACAAGAACCTCTACACTCTAAACAAGAACATCTACACTCTAATCAAGAACCTCTACACTAAACAAGAACCTCTACACTCTAAACAAGAACCTCTACACTCTAATCAAGAACCTCTAAACTCTAAACAAGAACCTCTACACTCTAATCAAGAACCTCTAAACTCTAAACAAGAACCTCTACACTCTAAACAAGAACCTCTACACTCTAATCAAGAACCTCTAAACTCTAAACAAGAACCTCTACACTCTAAACAAGAACCTCTACACTCTAATCAAGAACCTCTAAACTCTACACCCAAGGATAAGACCTGCTCAATTACCTCCATCTACAACACTACAAGCCCCCTCAAGGACTTCAAGAACCCTCCAAATAATATTCAGACTCTGATTAAAATTAATCAGGACAACAGAGAATCCTGCTCTCCTATGGCGTTTAGCTTAACTAATCAAACAAAGTGTAAGCTTGTTCTAAGGGCTAATTAATTGCCAGTAACAGTGATTTTTCCAACACATTCAGCCTGGTCAACAGCTCTAGATTTTAAGTAAAGACGTTGTAGGTAGCCGCAAAGTTACCAAAAATAAACATCCGATGTCACACTATGTTACACTTTCAAAATAAAGCTTGCTAAGAAACAGTTAAAATACAGTGAAAATACTGTTTGTTTGACCAGTCTTCAGTCTTCTTAAACTACATCACATTACAGCAGAGAGGTGCCACCAGAACTGTTGGATGGTAACTTACAGCATAAAAGTTTGAAGGCAGCTAACCAAGCTGTCGAATTTGACACAATGGGCTCGATCTTTTATAATTGACTGAAGTTAAACTGATGCCACAGAGTTTACCTCTAAACCTGGATGAAATTTGATCTCTAGAATCTGTTTGTTATAGTTTTGTTCAGATGTGATGAAGCCACGGGCTGCACTAATTTTTTTGACTGAATGTCTGTCACATCCTCAATTGTTACTGTGTCCAGATACAAAGAACATTTCTCTGGTGGATTACTAAAATTAATAAATATAAGAAAAACCTCCAGATGTGACTTCTCTAACTGTAACGTATATACACAGTATACGAAGCTCTAACATATGATTTACATATGTTTTATTATAGTATTTCTTTTTCACACTCTAACAGAAAAAAGTCTGTGCTGCCGTTTATCAGAAATGTACTAAAAATCAATATCTGAATATTAATCTGTTTACTTTTCAGTGCAGGAAAGTAACTTAAGTAAAGTACAGTATAGTACATTTGCTCAGTTCTGAAGTACATGTACTGCACTACAACATTTATTGGTTAACTTTAGTTTACAGAATCACATTAACAGTACAAAAATAACAAATAAATGATATTCTAAAATAATAACTTGATTGAATGCATATTTAATAGTAATCCAATAATTTACCATACCTATATCATCTGAAACAGGCCATTCTGTAAAATGAATACTTTTTGTACTTAAATAAGAAACAAGCGTATGTGAATTCTCTTTGAGGATCAGCTGCTGATGTTTGATGAAAGTAACATAAACCACGTGTGCTAAAATCCTTTGAGCTGTGCTGTATTACCACTGGTCACTGTTCAGTCCTCCTGTTTTATTGTTTCACAAAATCAATAATTATACAACATAATTCACTTTGATAACGATTTGACTGTGGACGAGCATCGTCACTTAACTATTATGTTAGTATATTAGGATATTTTATTTCACTTTAAAAGATGTTTACAGACTCAGGATCAGCTCAGTGAGTGTGTAGTCTGTAGTCAGGACACAATCTGTCTACAGACTACAGTCGGTGGCACATTCCTGCCAACACACACACACACACACACACACACACAAACCTAATCTTAACCAAAAGTGAAGTCTTAAAATCGCAGTGTCTCCGTAATGCAGGTTTTCAACTTTTAAAATTTTACATCCAAACCAACCAGACAAACACAGAGCAACACACACACACACACACACACACACACACACACACACACACACACACACACACAAACCTAACCCTAGGCAAAAGTTTTAACCCTGAAATCGTACCATGCCCTCAAAATGTAAGCGTGGAATCAGGCTGAGGTCCCCGTAATGCAGGTTTGTAATCTCAACCAAAAAAACACAAAAACAAAGAGGTAAAGTTTGTAAGTTCATCTAATGTGAGAATCACCACCACAGACAGACAGACAGACAGACAGACAGACAGACAGATAGACAGACAGACAGACAGACAGACAGATAGACAGATAGATAGATAGATAGATAGATAGATATATAGATAGATAGATAGATAGATAGATATATAGATAGATAGATAGATAGATAGATTTTACCGGCAGTGAAAGTCAGATCCAACCATCTTGCTCTTTGTGGGTTTTTGTCTCTTCTATTCCTGAAGGGACAAGTCCAAACTACAGAAACAGGTTCTTCTCTCTCTCTCTTTCTCTCTGTGGCCCCGCCCCTCCCTGACCTGCCAGTCTCGGCTTGTCCTCCTGCTCCTCCTCCTCCTCCTCCTCCTCCTCCTCCTGCTCCTCCTCCTCCTCCTCCAGCTTACTTCCTGGTTGACAGAAAGAGACATTCAGACCAACAGCACCCCCTGGCTGCCCTCAGCAGCTACTGCATCACACATAAAGATAAACAGTAGGAGAAGCAATGTACAGAGATGGACTGACCGCTTTTTGTCCCCTCAGAGGGTCGTTAGTTACTTTAGTTACTTTAGTTAGTTACTTTGAGTTTTTAGCAGTTTCTTAAAGCGATCAAGCATTTTGGGGTTCAAGGGTCGGAGCCATGACCACAATTACTTGGCCATCTTTGGTTTAAAGTCTGGATTTCAGTGCTCAGTGATTTCATAAGTGGAAGTCTGTGTGGAGCTTTACAGGTGATTGAAGAATTTAAAAGTCACCAGTGTAACATGTGACCATGACACGTGTTCGTTACAAGTCCAGCAGACTCGGCTCTCTGTTGTACTTTTTTGACTTTGTTTCTTAGTTGGAAAAAAACTAAACAGGACTGGACGATGCTCTTTATGTGCCGTTCAAAGTTCATGTATCAGTCAAAGAGAACTGGTTTGCTGCTCGGGGACTAAAACTGCTTTCTGTTCTCAGAGTCTATGATGAGTTCTTAAGCTGAAAGATGTCTGATATCCAGTCCATGATGGCTGTCAGGCAGTGCTGCAGGGTACAGGTTTGACTGAGGTTATCAGAACTAAAGAAGAGCTATAGCTGGGTATTGTCTGCGTAACAGTGACTTCCATAAGGTGAATAATGTGACAAAATCCGCGTTGCTGTGTGGAAGATCAAATTAGCCAGGTGTGGTTCGATCTACTGAAGGACTGTGGGCAGGTCCTGCTGTCAGAGGAACTGTTCATTACAAACACTGTTATATTCCAGGTTTGGTCAGAGCTCTTCTTCTTCTTCTCTTTCTGCTGAGCACAAAAAAAGATGACTCAGATGCTGCAGCTTGTCAGTCTGAAGAACCAGACCAGCAGTGACTCATTGTAATCCAGGTGGGCTCATTCCTCACTGTGTAGCTGCCTGGGCCTGTGGTCAGTCAGTGTGGACTGGTTGTAGGATCCTTTTGAACGGATGTAGCTGATCTTCAGGAGGACAGATGGATGGAGAAGGCTCTGAACTGACTGTCATCTTATAGGTTGACCTGCTGTTACTCTCAGTGTGGAGCTGACTGTTAGGTGGAGGCGGGGACTGGACTCCACCTGTTTGTGTATCTTCTTCTCTTTCATCTCTTCTTGTCTTTTGTTGAATTTGTATTTTCATTTCTTATAATTAATCATAATTTAATAATAATGTAATCTTAATATTTCTTACATAAATATTTCATTCATGTTTCTTATATTTCTCATGATGTCATTTTCCTCCATGCCTCCTCTTCATCTCCTTCATCGCGTCCTCTTTTTTATTTCCTTTGCTCTCCCTCTTTTATCCAATCCTGTCTCTCTCCTCCCCACACACTCACCACCCTCCCTTCCTCCTCCTCCTCCTCCTCCTCCTCCTCTCTCAGTCCATCTCAGCTGTCCTTGGTGCTGCTACTGTTTCAGTTGAGGGCTGCAGTATTCTGCTGACTAGCGGTGAGCCAGCATTCACTCGCTCTGCCTCCCAGAAACGAGCCTGAGCGTCTTAGGAGAGGAAAACTACATCGCCCACAGTCCTCCAGCCGCAGCCCTGACTGTTGCTTGGCCTGGAGCGAAGTACTGTGGAATCCTGGGAGTCGTGGTCCTGCTAACCAGCTGGTGGTGAAGGCAGAGAGGAGGGGAGAGAGAGAGAGAGAGAGAGAGAGAGAGAGAGAGAGAGAGAGAGAGACGTGCCATGACAACCGTCAGAGAGACAGGAAGGTGAGTTTATCGTCTGTTTGTTGGTGTTTGTGTTTCCCTGCTGGATATTTCAGCTCCTCTCTCCAGCTGTTTATCATTTTCTCCCTCCTATCGTTCTATCTGTCTCTCTCTTCTCTGACTGTACATCATCACTTTTTTCATCCACCATTTTTTCCCCATCTCCTCTTCTGCCAAACATCTTCCTCCGCTTCCTCTCTTTCGGTCTGACGATGCATTTTCCTGTTGAAGCTTCAGTCTTCTGGGAATGAGCTGTGTGCTTTGTTGTCAATGTTTGTCTCATTAGACCTGAGTGTGTGTGTGTGTGTGTGTGTGTGAATGTGTGTGTGTGAGTGTGTGTGTGTGTGTGTGTGTGTGTGTGTGTGTGTGTGTGAGTGTGTGTGTGTGAGTGTGTGTGTGTGAGTGTGTGTGTGTGAGATCATCTCCACCCAGTCTGAGAAGCAGCTAGCAGATCAATCTAACGTTCACTAAATGTCTGCTCATTTAAAAGCTGCAAATGTTCTGCAGAGCAGCAAAGACAGACACAACATGACAGAGGACATCATGTGATCACACGACATGAGATGACATGAAAAGACATGGGACGACATGAAGAGACACAGGACAACATGAAAAGACATGAGAAGACACAGGACAACATGAAAAGACATGGGACGACATGAAGAGACACAGGACAACATGAAAAGACATGAGAAGACATGAAAAGACACAGGACAACATGAAAAGACACGAGAAGACATGAGAAGACACAGGACAACATGAAAAGACACGAGAAGACATGAGAAGACACAGGACAACATGAAAAGACATGAGAAGACACAGGACAACATGAAAAGACATGGGACGACATGAAGAGACACAGGACAACATGAAAAGACATGAGAAGACACAGGACAACATGAAAAGACATGAGAAGACATGAGAAGACACAGGACAACATGAAAAGACATGAGAAGACATGAAAAGACAGGACAACATGAAAAGACATGAGAAGACATGAAAAGACACAGGACAACATGAAAAGACATGAGAAGACATGAGAAGACACAGGACAACATAAAAAGACACGAGAAGACATGAGAAGACACAGGACAACATGAAAAGACACGAGAAGACACAGGACAACATGAAAAGACACGAGGAGACATGAGAAGACACAGGACAACATGAAAAGACACGAGAAGACACAGGACAACATGAAAAGACACGAGAAGACATGAGAAGACACAGGACAACATGAAAAGACACGAGAAGACACAGGACAACATGAAAAGACACGAGAAGACATGAGAAGACACAGGACAACATGAAAAGACATGAGAAGACACAGGACAACATGAAAAGACATGAGAAGACATGAGAAGACACAGGACAACATGAAAAGACATGAGAAGACTTGAGAAGACACAGGACAACATGAAAAGACATGAGAAGACACAGGACAACATGAAAAGACATGAGAAGACACAGGACAACATGAAAAGACATGAGAAGACATGAAAAGACACAGGACAACATGAAAAGACATGAGAAGACACAGGACAACATGATACGACATGAGAAGACATGAGAAGACACAGGACAACATGAGACAACATGAGACAACATGAGACGACATGAGAAGACACAGGACGACGTGAAAAGACATGATGTGTTGTGGTCATCACGTCCATCTCTGTGTTTGTCCTTTGTTCTGCCTGAGTACAGGATGTCCATCTGTCCATCTGTCCGTCTGTCCGTCTGTTTCCTGCTTACACAGTGGCTGCAGGGTGAGGCAGCAGATGGCCTTTCTGTTGGGCTACCTGCCACCTTCACGCTCTCCTCTCCTCTCCACCTCCTCCCTCCCCAGACTGATGTGAAGACGAGTCCTCGGGCAGGAAGTCAGGAGGTAGACGAGAAGATGTCAGCTGATGGACCCAGTTCACAGAGGACAGAGACAAATGGACAGATTCATGTCATTTCTAAAACAGCTGCTTAGAACCAACACGAGGAGACAGAACATCTGTTAGGGACTATTTTCAGCGGTGAATAAATCCTGATTTGGATGTTGGGGACAAAATCTGATTTTTATGATCAGAAATGAATCCAATCAATGGTCTGGTCATCAAAGTCCAGTGTGGTCACTCTGACAGCAACATCAGAACTTTTCAATCAGATTCAGCCTCACAATGATGATTACACCTCAGTGGGACTTTTTGGGTTCTTTAAGGTTCTCATATATCGTCAGTCAAACACTGCTGGTGGTCATCATATGACACTGTAGGAACATTTCCACGTCCTGTCTGGACCAAACAGCATTTGAGGCAACACAGGAAGTGAACCCAAAAACTGCAGTTCCAGTGAATCAGTCTCCATAAGTCCCCATGTTAAAATGTCTCCAGGCGTGATGCTCGAGGGGAACCTGCAGCATCATAGACTAAGGTGTAGAACCAAGCAGTAGAACCTGTTGAGCTGTTGGACTGCTGTCTTTCATCCATTTGTTACATTTTCTCTTAAACAGAAACTGCTGAGTCATGTCTGCTGGACTGGATGATACGGACAACGTGTTCGGTGAGTATCTCAGTACATTTACTCGAGTACTGAAGTACATGTTTACAGGCCAATGTTTTCTACAAGCTGAAGTCATTTTTCATGTCCGAACATTTCCTGGATCTCTGATTTCTCTGTGTTAATGAGCGTGTATCACTGACAGTATAAAGAATGTTCAGCTGTAATCAGAACAAATACTGAGTGTTTGTTCTGATTACATTACTTCTGCTCAAAAAATAGTGAGTCAACAACTTTGCTAACAGTCAAACATCACCAAGGTCACCAGCAGCAGACCCAGCAGCAGCTAATCTTACTGACTAGTCCAGCAGCAGTCAGCCAGCTCGGCGTCTGTCTTTCAGCCTTTTATTTCACCAAGCTCTCAACTCTGATCCCGGTTACATTGCACCCTTGCCCAGCTCCGGTTCTGGCACAACACTGGCTCCACTAAGATAACATTAGCTTACAGCAGCTACAGAATATATTTGAACAGCATTCAGGACAAGATGAATAAACAGCGTTGACAGACTGAGCAGTGTTTTTGTTCCATACATCTGTAGTGTCTGCGTCTCTTTTCAAACAGGAAGATAAAGTGTGGTACGTGTTTCTTTAATGTTTCGGTGTTCGTCCTTGTCTCTCCGTTCTCTCCATCCTCCCCCCTCTAATATCATTACTGCGCTCCTCTGAGGCCTCCCCCACCTCCCCATGACTCACTTTCATCTCTGTTCATCATCCCTCCATCCTCTTTTTTATTAGATCTGTGTCTTCTCTCACCGCCAATGTTTCATCATCAGGACCACCAAAACCTTCATATCCACCTTCATCTCCAGCTACGCTAAGCTCTTTATCAGCAGCTATGCTAACCTCTTTAGCTGCAGCTACGCTAACTTCTTTAGCTGCAGCTTTGCTAACCTCTTTAGCTGCAGCTATGCTAACTTCTTTAGCTGCAGCTACGCTAACTTCTTTAGCTGCAGCTATGCTAACCTCTTTAGCTGCAGCTATGCTAACTTCTGTAGCAGCTGCAGCTATGCTAACCTCTTTAGCTGCAGCTACGCTAACTTATGTAGCAGCTGCAGCTATGCTAACCTCTTTAGCTGCAGCAGTTGTTCTCACACGTCATGACACACTGGCCCATAGCCCATGATAGCTCTGATTGGTCTGATGTTAGTGACACGTTAACACGATCATTGTGGGGTCAGGGTTCATCTCCCATAATGCCCTGCTGTCCGACTGTGGCTGTGTGTTTCAGACCTGAACGAGGCGATCCCAGAGACCGAGCTCCTGGACAACAGCATCCAGAAGGGGCGGGCCCAGCTGTCCGTCAAGGCACGGAGGCACCGCCCCTCCAGGTCCCGTTACCGTGACAGCGTGAGCTCGACGGAGGGCGACGACAGCCTGGAGAGGAAGGTACAAAGAGACGAGGACCAATCCGTAAGACAGACACCCATAATGCACCTGGATAACGTCTTATCACCTGGATATTGACATCACCAAACGTCATACCACAGATTTCAAAGGTGTGTGTGTGTGTGTGTGTGTGTGTCATCAGGACAGTCCAATACACTCTGCCCACTCACCTCTCCACCTGGCCATGCAAGGCTCCTCTCCCTCTCCTGATTCGCTGTTGTCTGTGCGAAGCCCCGCCTTCTCCTTCGACACGTCAATGGTGAGACCAATCAGAGCTCAGGACAGGTTCATATGTGGTGAGTGCTAATTAATGCTAATTAATGCTAATGGTTCCTCAGGGGCGTCGCTCTCCAGATGATGAAGGAGCGTCATTGGTTGCTCCCCCGCGGGGGCGGTACCATCAGCTGACCAATGCTACATCTCAGGAGGCTCTGGTGACTCCCAGCAGTTCGCCGTCCAGGTCCTGCCCCTCCGCTGACTGCTCACGAGTTTACATGAGAAGGAGCAGAAGGCCCGACAGTGAAGGTACACACACCTGAATGTACACCTGTACACACAACCGGAACACTCACCTGAACACACACCTGAACACTCACCTGAACACTCAACTGAACACTCACCTGAACACTCACCTGAACACACACCTGAACACACACCTGAACACTCACCTGAACACTCAACTGAACACTCACCTGAACACTCAACTGAACACTCACCTGAACACTCACCTGAACACACACCTGAACACACACCTGAACACTCACCTGAACACTCACCTGAACACACACCTGAACACACACCTGAACACACACCTGAACACTCACCTGAACACTCACCTGAACACACACCTGAACACTCACCTGAACACTCACCTGAACACACACCGGAACACTCACCTGAACACACACCTGAACACACACCTGAACACTCACCTGAACACACACCTGAACACTCACCTGAACACACACCTGAACACACACCTGAACACTCAACTGAACACACACCTGAACACTCACCTGAACACACACCTGAACACACACCTGAACACACACCTGAACACTCACCTGAACACACACCTGAACACTCAACTGAACACACACCTGAACACTCACCTGAACACTCACCTGAACACACACCTGAACACTCAACTGAACACACACCTGAACACTCACCTGAACACTCACCTGAACACACACCTGAACACTCAACTGAACACACACCTGAACACTCAACTGAACACACACCTGAACACTCACCTGAACACTCACCTGAACACACACCTGAACACACACCTGAACACTCAACTGAACACACACCTGAACACTCACCTGAACACACACCTGAACACACACCTGAACACACACCTGAACACTCAACTGAACACACACCTGAACACACACCTGAACACTCACCTGAACACTCACCTGAACACACACCTAAACACTCAACTGAACACACACCTGAACACACACCTGAACACTCACCTGAACACTCACCTGAACACACACCTGAACACTCACCACTGAGACATGTTAGTATGTCATTTGTACTAATGACTGTGTGTGTGTGTGTGTGTGTGTCAGTGTTGGTTTCTGACTCGAGTCGGGACACGAGTCCGGCTGATCCCGGGAGTCCGACTGTCATCTTCGACAAGAAAACCAAGAGACGCTTCCTGGACCTCGGGTGAGAAACACACATACACACTGAACCTCTCACAGCTGATGGTGTGTTAACGTGCCCTTCTCTCTGTCTGTCAGGGTGACTCTCAGGCGTTCATACATCAGAGTGAGGAAAGACAAGTCCAACAGACTGTCTGTGGGCAGCAGGTGGGTCACAATCAGAACCTCCAACTCAAACAGAACCTCCATCTCAAACAGAACCTCCACCTCAAACAGAACCTCCACCTCAAACAGAAACTCTATCTGTCCTGACGTCTTCTGTCCTCAGAGAGCCGTCTGAGAGTCCGTCTCGGTCCTCAGGGTCCTTCGTCCCGTTCTCCTGGTTCTCTGAAGGACGGGGGTCTCTGTCCTCCTCCGGGACTCCCCCCTGCTCCCCCAAAATCACCCCGCTGAGTTCTCCACGGCCACGCAAGTCTCACTCCCAGGTACACTACATGACCACTTCCATGTAAGCTTCCTGTAGATTTTTCACAATAAAAGCTCTTTAAAAGAGTTCGTTCAAGTTTGTTTTGATCTCCATGTTATCGTTTATGACGTCATTATCATGTTCCATGAACGTTTTTATTTGGTTTATTACTGACAAATGTCCCTGCAGACTGTCTAAAACCTGGACGTAGTCTCTGTGACGTCCCCGCAGACTGTCTAAAACCTGGACGTAGTCTCTGTGACGTCCCCGCAGACTGTCTAAAACCTGGACGTAGTCTCTGTGACGTCCCCGCAGACTGTCTAAAACCTGGACGTAGTCTCTGTGACGTCCCTGCAGACTGTCTAAAACCTGGACGTAGTCTCTGTGACGTCCCCGCAGACTGTCTAAAACCTGGACGTAGTCTCTGTGACGTCCCCGCAGACTGTCTAAAACCTGGACGTAGTCTCTGTGACGTCCCCGCAGACTGTCTAAAACCTGGACGTAGTCTCTGTGACGTCCCCGCAGACTGTCTAAAACCTGGACGTAGTCTCTGTGACGTCCCACAGACTGTCTAAAACCTGGACGTAGTCTCTGTGACGTCCCCGCAGACTGTCTAAAACCTGGACGTAGTCTCTGTGACGTCCCCGCAGACTGTCTAAAACCTGGACGTAGTCTGTGTGACGTCCCCGCAGACTGTCTAAAACCTGGACGTAGTCTCTGACGTCCCCGCAGACTGTCTAAAACCTGGACGTAGTCTCCGTGACGTCCCAGCAGACTGTCTAAAACCTGGACGTAGTCTGTGTGACGTCCCCGCAGACTGTCTAAAACCTGGACGTAGTCTGTGTGACGTCCCCGCAGACTGTCTAAAACCTGGATGTAGTCTGTGTGACGTCCCCGCAGACTGTCTAAAACCTGGACGTAGTCTCTGACGTCCCCGCAGACTGTCTAAAACCTGGATGTAGTCTGTGTGACGTCCCCGCAGACTGTCTAAAACCTGGACGTAGTCTCTGACGTCCCCGCAGACTGTCTAAAACCTGGACGTAGTCTCCGTGACGTCCCAGCAGACTGTCTAAAACCTGGACGTAGTCTGTGTGACGTCCCCGCAGACTGTCTAAAACCTGGACGTAGTCTCTGACGTCCCCAATGTCTTCATATCTTTTGTCTTCATCCTGCAGGAGTCGGCACTCAGTGAAGAATTTTCTCCTCCTCACACTTCGTCCACCACCTCTCCCCCAGTCGACTCCCCTAGATCCTCCCATCCGTACCACACCCTGTCCCAGTCCTCAGATGAGGTGAGTCCACCAACTTCACGAACAGGACCATGTTTAACTTCTCCATTAAACAGCAGTTTAGAGTTCTGTTTACTTCCTCATTTTTACATGCTTCTTCCTCGTCTTCCTTCTCCTCCTCCTCAGCCCTTCGATGACCCGTCCTGTCCGGTGTCTTTGTGGACAACTCAGCAGGTCTGTCAGTGGCTCAAAGGACTCAACATGGAGCAGTATGTCCCAGAATTCAGTGCAAGAGACATCGATGGACGGGAGCTGCTGCAGCTGGATGGCAACAAGCTGAAGGTGAGGATGATGCTGTCAACATGATGGTGTCATCATGAGGATGATGTCACATCAACTCATCAACTTCTTCTGAAAAGTTGAACAGTTGACCTCTCTGTCCTCTGTCCTCTGCAGGCTCTGGGCGTGCTCAGTTCGTCTGACCGCGGCGCTCTGAAGCGCCGCATCAAAGAGATTCAGAGTGCGGTGGAGAAGGAGAGGAAAGCTTTGGACAAGATGGAGAGACAGAAAGAGAAACAACGAAGACGAGACCAGGAGCAGCGCCGGAACTGACCAGCACCAATGCCGGAGGAGACAGACAACTCTCTGTGCGTCCTGGAAAGTCCTGGAAAAGGACACATGGAGCTCCATCCTGGTTGACATTTTTCAGGCTCTGTGTCTTTAAAGTGGTATGGTGGCCCTGAAGGTCCAAACTGTTTTTATTTACTGAACACAAGTCCTTCATGTTTTGTCCTTTGGGGACACCATCACACTTTAAAGGACACGTGTCCTGCGGTGCTCACTGTCCACTGCACGCCAGGCACGTGGGTAAAGGTGCGTTCAGGTGCTCTTTGTCCATCATCACAGGAAGTAAATCTGATGATTGGAAGCAAAGAAACTAAAGAACCTGGATGTTTTTTTTATTTATAAAAAAATATTATTGTATTATTGACGTAAAATTCAAAACAAAAGATCAGATTTGATTGGTTGAATTCAGAAAACATTGAAGATGAATTGTACAGTTAGATCACATCCTGTTTCCCTTCTTTGCCTCCATCAAAGCTCCTGAACACATTGTGGCGGGTTTGTTAAGCCCCGCCCTCCAAAGGTCATGCCTCCCCCATGTGACGAGGAGGCGGGGCCTGAGCTGAAGAGGAAGTGATGAAACAGTCAGACTTTAAGATGACGACCTCTGACCCTGACAGTAAAACATTTCAATAAATAAATCTGACAAAGTTTTTAGAAAGGCTTCATTTTTTTTTTTTTTTTTTTTTTTCCCCCCACACACACACACACACACACACACACACACACACACACACACACACACACACACACACACACACACACACACCACACACACACAGAATTACAAATTAAACTTTTTATTCAAATATAACTTATTATTATTAAGAATATTCTTACATTCCACAATTATAACAAAACATAAAAAGTAGATCGATTTAAAATAAAAGCCTCGTGATGATGACAGATTGACGATTAGCAGCAACAACAATATTAATATTAATGGTCTGTTAGCATCGTGCTAAACATGTAAAGTACAGATCTCAGGTCTGTAGGTCTCAAATCACTGGCACTTGTTTTGGGGGTCGCGGGCTGAAAAGTGGAAGCTCTGCAATAAATAATGAATAAATATCATAAATAAATAAAAACATAAAAACATTCAAATGTTTGCTCCTATAACTGCTCGTACTACAAACCTTCATATAATAACGTAGAAATAACGTTTCTGTAACATTTAGGCAAACTCTGTGACCAACACAATGCATCTCCTGTAGCAGCTTCACAATAAAAGCCTATTTCACTAATGGAGAGGCTTTTATTCTGAAACATAGACAGGAAGTGCTGACTGTAACATTTGCTCGATTTGACTGATTTGTTCTTTCTGTTCAGCGACTGATCGACCAGTGTCACGTCTCGGAAACGCAGGAAGGCGTCCTGAGACATCCTGAGACGTCCTGAAGGCGTCCTGATACGTCCTAAAGGCGTCCTGATACGTCCTAAAGGCGTCCTGAGACGTCCTAAAGGCGTCCTGAGACGTCCTAAAGGCGTCCTGAGACGTCCTAAAGGCGTCCTGAAGGTGTCCTGAGACGTCCTAAAGGCGTCCTGATACGTCCTAAAGGCGTCCTGAGACGTCCTAAAGGCGTCCTGAGACGTCCTAAAGGCGTCCTGAGACGTCCTAAAGGCGTCCTGAAGGTGTCCTGAGACGTCCTAAAGGCGTCCTGAAGGTGTCCTGAAGGTGTCCTGAGACGTCCTAAAGGCGTCCTGAGACGTCCTAAAGGCGTCCTGAAGGTGTCCTGAGACGTCCTAAAGGCCTCCTGAGACGTCCTAAAGGCGTCCTGAAGGCGTCCTGAGACGTCCTAAAGGCGTCCTGAAGGTGTCCTGAGACGTCCTAAAGGCGTCCTGAAGGTGTCCTGAGACGTCCTAAAGGCGTCCTGTAACGTCCTGAAGGTCTCCTGAGACGTCCCTGAAGGCGTCCTGTAACGTCCTGAAGGTCTCCTGAGACGTCCTGAAGGTCTCCTGAGACGTCCTGAAGGCGTCCTGTAACGTCCTGAAGGTCTCCTGAGACGTCCTGAAGGCGTCCTGTAACGTCCTGAAGGCCTCCCTGAAGACGTCCTGAAGGCCTCCTGAGACGTCCTGAAGGCCTCCTGTAACGTCCTGAAGGCCTCCTGAGACGTCCTGAAGGCCTCCTGAGACGTCCTGAAGGCGTCCTGTAACGTCCTGAAGGTCTCCTGAGACGTCCTGAAGGTCTCCTGATACGTCCTAAAGGCGTCCTGAGACGTCCTAAAGGCGTCCTGAGACGTCCTAAAGGCGTCCTGAGACGTCCTAAAGGCGTCCTGAAGGGCTGTCCTGAGACGTCCTAAAGGCGTCCTGAGACGTCCTAAAGGCGTCCTGAGACGTCCTAAAGGCGTCCTGAACGGGTGTCCTGAGACGTCCTGAAAGGCCTCCTGAGACGTCCTAAAGGCGTCCTGAAGGGCGTCCTGGAGACGTCGCGAAAGGCGTCCTGAAGGTGTCATGAGAACGGTCCTAAAAAGGCGTCCTGAAGGTGTCCTGAGACGTCCTAAAGGCGTCCTGTAACGTCCTGAAGGTCTCCTGAGACGTCCTGAAGGCGTCCTGAGACGTCCTAAAGGCGTCCTGAAGGTGTCCTGAGACGTCCTAAAGGCCTCCTGAGACGTCCTAAAGGCGTCCTGAGACGTCCTAAAGGCGTCCTGAGACGTCCTAAAGGCGTCCTGAAGGCGTCCTGAGACGTCCTAAAGGCGTCCTGAAGGTGTCCTGAGACGTCCTAAAGGCGTCCTGAAGGTGTCCTGAGACGTCCTAAAGGCGGCCTGTAACGTCCTGAAGGTCTCCTGAGACGTCCTGAAGGCGTCCTGTAACGTCCTGAAGGTCTCCTGAGACGTCCTGAAGGTCTCCTGAGACGTCCTGAAGGCGTCCTGTAACGTCCTGAAGGTCTCCTGAGACGTCCTGAAGGCGTCCTGTAACGTCCTGAAGGCCTCCTGAGACGTCCTGAAGGCCTCCTGAGACGTCCTGAAGGCCTCCTGTAACGTCCTGAAGGCCTCCTGAGACGTCCTGAAGGCCTCCTGAGACGTCCTGAAGGCGTCCTGTAACGTCCTGAAGGCCTCCTGAGACGTCCTGAAGGCCTCCTGAGACGTCCTGAAGGCCTCCTGTAACGTCCTGAAGGCCTCCTGAGACGTCCTGAAGGCCTCCTGAGACGTCCTGAAGGCGTCCTGTAACGTCCTGAAGGTCTCCTGAGACGTCCTGAAGGTCTCCTGAGACGTCCTGAAGAGCATGCGTCATGTTTGTTGGTTCTTCAGCAGCTGCATGTTTCGTGTATCCGACAGGTTCAGACCTGCAGATCTCAGATGAGCTCTGAGTCCTGGAAAGTTTTTAAATTCCTGATGGTTGTGTGATGGTTGTCTGAGTTTCAGGCGTCCCCGTCCTGTCGGAGACATCATCAGGACTCAGCTGTTTGTCTGTCCAGCCCTGGGTGTCCATTGAAGACAGCCCCCCCCCCCTTTAGCGGGGCCCTTGGGTGGTGGCAGCTCTCAGGCTGCGAATCATGTCGTGACAGAACGAGCGGAGCTGTGTCAGCGTCAGGTGGACCGCCACCTGGATCTCATAGTCTCCACGGAGACGGGAGGCCAGGTTCGGATTATGGTTCTGTTCAGCGGCGGCGCTGAGCTGAGCCGCCTCCTTCATCTGAAACACGGGAACAGGGTCAGCTGTTAGCGTGGGAACAGCCAATCACAGGCGAGCGACGGAGCGGGTGTGTGTGGCAGGTGTGTTACCTTGTTGATGTGTGTCAGCAGGTCTCTGAGGTCAGCACGCAGGTCACTCAGCCCGCCCACTTGGTCAGACAAAACTCCCAGCAGCCCATGGTACAGCTGGCTGCCCGCCGCCATACGACTCACACAGACGTCCTGCAGGAGGCAACACACACTTTAGAAAAACTTCCTCACCCTCCCTTACCGACCACCCCCCCCCCTCCGCCGGCGGCGTACTGACCAGCGTGAAGCGTTCGGACAGCGGTTTGAGCACGGGGGCGGCGGGGATGTCCAGTGATGTCATCATCATCTGCAGGTTGGCTGTGTGGGCGGAGTCGAGTGTCAAACCCTGAGGAGAGCGGCTGGTTATTAACACATGAAGAAGAAGAACGGTCAATGGATGAGCTGAGGCAGCCAATCAGATCTCAGGTTCACCTGCGTGTGGATGGTGGCGGTGTGCACGGTGGGGATGTCTCTCAGGATTTTCTCCACCAGAGTCTTCGCTCGCTCAGCCGCCTCTCTGAACGCCGGCAGGGAGCCGGAGGAGCTGATGGGAGCTGATTGGACTGCAAACAGGAAGTAGTGCAGCAGGATGACGGCTGGAAGAAGAAGAAGAAGAAGCAGAGTTCAGACGGCGCCATCATCAGCGAATGACTTCATTAATTATTATTAACCAGCTGACTAATTGACATGTCAGTTTACATCATCATGAAGCTGACACGTCAGTCGCCGTAACAACATGGCTGCTCTCCAGGTGACTGCAAACCCACCAGGAACGTTTAAAGAACGTTTTCCCCTCCAGACTTTAACTGTCAGATTTGGTCATTTTTCTGATGCTAACATGATGTTCACATGATGCTAACATGATGCTAACATGATGTTCACATGATGCTAACATGATGCTAACATGATGCTCACATGATGCTAACATGATGTTCACATGATGCTAACATGATGCTAACATGATGCTAACATGATGTTCACATGATGCTAACATGATGCTAACATGATGCTAACATGATGCTCACATGATGCTAACATGATGTTCACATGATGTTCACATGATGTGTTCTCAGCTCTCAGAGCCGTGAGCAGCCAGCATGAATCTGAACAGAGCAGCTGGAGCTGACAGGAAGTCAGACACAGGAACAGCATAGAGAATCCTGAGGATTTTCAAAATAAAACACCTCCTGCAAACTTCAGATGCAGCATATTTACATATTTAAAAGAACATGAAAGTAAAGTTTGGTGGAAGAAACGCTCCTGAAACATTCCTGAAACTTTCCTGAAACGCTCCTGAAACTTTCCTGAAACGTTCCTGAAACGCTCCTGAAACTTTCCTGAAACGTTCCTGAAACGCTCCTGAAACTTTCCTGAAACGTTCCTGAAAGGTTTCTGGTGGGTTTGCAGTCAGACCAGAAGTGCACCTTGGAGTTTGTTCGTCTGTCCTGTTACTTTTGGCCCTAATGGCCCTCTATACACGATACCAACTCAGGTGAGTCCAGGTGAGCAGGTCTGGTCACAGATTAGTTAAAGTTAGTCAGGCTGAGCTCAGGTAAGGCTCGGGCAAAGGTAGAGCTGCTCCTCACCTATCAGGCTCTTCATGTCTGTCAGGGCGGCTGTCTGTGTCTCGGTGTCGGTGTCGGTCCGCCAGTGAACTCGGTAAATTCTCCTTCAGCTTCCATTTGCAGCAGTTTGGACCTTTTATCTGCACGCGCCGCTCTGGGGTTTTCCGTTACGGCCTCCGACATCACCGTCACGACCCGGAGTCATCCCGATAAATCCCGAAGTGACGAAGCTTGTGAAAAACTTGTTGCGTCATAACCAAACGTAAAAATCCGCGCGGTGCGCAGACAGAGATGCGCAGATCGCACACACGGAAACCTGCGGCGGGTTTACCTGCTGTTGGTAAAACACGTGACCTCACACCTTGACGTCGTTATTCAGTTCAAAGAGTCCGGAAAGACAACAGGTGTGTGTGTGTGTGTGTGCGTGCGTGCGTGTGTGTGTGTGTGTGTGTTCAGCTTCACTTCCTCCTTGAAGAAATCCTGGAAAAGCTGTGAGTCAAACATGTTTCAGATGAATGTTGAAATCAAACTTAAAAAATGATGTGATGGAAAAAAACTGACACACACACACACACACAATATATGATGTTTGTTTAATGTTTGTTTAATGTTTGTTTAACGTTTGTTTAATATTTCTTTAATGTTTGTTTAATATTTGTTTAACGTTTGTTTAATATTTGTTTGTTTGTTTAACGTTTGTTTAATGTTTGTTTAATATTTGTTTGTGTTAACGTTTGTAACTGTTTGTTTAATATGTATGTTTGTAAGTTTGTAATATGTGTTTAATGTTTGTTTAACGTTGTTTGGTTTAATATTTTGTTTATGTTTTGTTTAATATTTGTTTAATGTTTGTTTAATA
The DNA here is from genome assembly GCA_014281875.1 of Nibea albiflora. Classification (NCBI taxonomy): domain Eukaryota; kingdom Metazoa; phylum Chordata; class Actinopteri; family Sciaenidae; genus Nibea; species Nibea albiflora. The sequence goes on along the minus strand of CM024808.1, from coordinate 22,506,226 downwards.
TTTGTTTAATGTTTGTTTAATGTTTGTTTAATATTTGTTTGTTTGTTTAATGTTTGTTTAATGTTTAATATTTAACGTTTGTTTAATATTTGTTTGAATATTTGTTTAATGTTTGTTTAATGTTTAATATTTAACGTTTGTTTAATATTTGTTTAATGTTTGTTTAATATTTGTTTAATGTTTGTTTAATATTTGTTTGTTTGTTTAATGTTTGTTTAATGTTTAATATTTAATGTTTGTTTAATATTTGTTTAATATTTGTTTAATGTTTGTTTAATGTTTAAGTTTGTTAACGTTTGTGTTAATATTTGGTTGTTTGTTTGGTGTTTAATGTTTGGGGGTTTAATGTTTAAATATTTAAAGTTTGTTTAATATTTGTTTAATGTTTGTTTATATTTGTTTAATGTTTGTTTAATATTTGTTTTTTGTTTAATATTTGTTTAATGTTTAATATTTAACGTTTGTTTAATATTTGTTTAACGTTTGTTTAATATTTGTTTAATGTTTGTTTAATATTTGTTTAATATTTGTTTGTTTGTTTAATGTTTGTTTAATATTTGTTTGTTTGTTTAATGTTTGTTTAATATTTGTTTAACGTTTGTTTAATATTTGTTTAATGTTTGTTTAATATTTGTTTGATGTTTGTTTAATATTTGTTTAATGTTTGTTTAATATTTGTTTGTTTGTTTAATGTTTGTTTAATATTTGTTTAATGTTTAATATTTAACGTTTGTTTAACATTTGTTTAACGTTTGTTTAATATTTGTTTGTTTGTTTAACGTTTGTTTAATATTTGTTTAACGTTTGTTTAATATGTTTGTTTGTTTAATGTTTGTTTGATGTTTGTTTAACGTTTTTTTAACGTATGTATGTGTCATGTATGGCCAGGTAGTCGGGGTGTTTCCCACCTGGGAGTGTTTCTTTTCTTTTTGATGCTCGTTGATTGGTTGATTGGATCCTGACACGTCCATCAAACTTCATTCCACTTCTCCCGCCCCCTCTGCTGCTCACCGCCTCGTGAACGAATAGAGACGCTTCATTACTTTGAAGGCGTGGTTTCGAGGGGAGGTCTGAAGGAAAGGCGTGGGTGTGTCTTTTCCAAATATAGCTTGCTTGAACCGTTTTCCCAGCATCCTGCCGTACCTTTAAGTTAAGCATTAATTTACTTTTAAGAGGCTGTTCATGTTCATGTATGTTTTATGAATTTCTCTCAGTGAAGCATCTATCTTTTTATTTCTTTTATTTATTTCCTGCTGCAGAGGAAACGCATCATCAGACCTCGCTGCAGTAAAAGTCTTTGTGGAAACATGTCAGAAGTTTGTTTCTTGTCTGATTCACATCTGAGTCTCATCTGTATCATGACCCACGAACATGTCAGCACGTGCACACAGAGGACGAAATAATAGTTGAGTAATAACAAGACGTCTCAGAGACTACGTCCAGGTTTTAGACAGTCTGCGGAGACGTCACGGAGACTACGTCCAGGTTTCAGACAGTCTGCGGGGACGTCACGGAGACTACGTCCAGGTTTCAGACAGTCTGCGGGGACGTCACGGAGGACTACGTCAGGTTTCAGACAGTCTGCGGGGACGTCACGGAGACACGTCCAGGTTTCAGACAGTCTGCGGGGACGTCACGGAGACTACGTCCAGGTTTTAGACAGTCTGCGGGGAGTCACGGAGACTACGTCAGGTTTTAGACAGTCTGCGGGGACGTCACTGAGACTACGTCCAGGTTGGACGTCACGGAGACTACGTCCAGGTTTTAGACAGTCTGCGGGGACGTCACGGAGACTACGTCCAGGTTTTAGACAGTCTGCGGGGACGTCACGGAGACTACGTCCAGGTTTTAGACAGTCTGCGGGGACGTCACAGAGACTACGTCCAGGTTTTAGACAGCCTTTGGATGTCTTTCTTCTCCAAAGTCTCAAAGACGTCCTTGGGCTTAGTGTGGCTCATTGCCTGACTCAGAGGATTTTGGGTTGTTTGAAGATTTTTTGGAGGTTATGAAATGTTTGTGTGGTCACAGCTGGAGGAACTCAGAATTAAGGATGCTGGGAAAATGCTTTATTTTATTCATCTGATAAAAACTGTATTGACAGAAACTTTCTGTTCCTGGAAAGTTTCCAGATTTTTTTCTGGATTTGATTTGAATCATTTTTGGACACACATGAAATTAAACTTCTTCGTATCATATTCTGCAGCATAAATTGTGAATCAGAAGCTGGTACATGAAAGAGAGAACACACACAGGCAGATTACAGAGTTTAGTCTGTGAATACACCTGGATGGTCTGAGACATTTCAGGCTATCTCTGGAGGTTTGACTGATCGGAGTGTCTGATTGGCTGGTGGAGCGCGGCGTGGGACTCCGGTTCAATCTGGCTCTACTTCTCTTCCGCACGTCGGCAATGTTTTTTGCTGCAACCCGTGTTGCGGGCTCTTGGCACGGAAACACATGAAATTGAATTGAAAAAACGTTGCCGCCGTCCGATGTCCCTGTTCCTGTCTGAACGTGCCTTGAGATTGATCTCCAGGTCATGAGAAGGACAGAGAAGACAAAGAGGCACACAATAGAGAAACAAGTCCACTTCCTGTTGTGATACCGTTGCCGTGGTAACAAAGAACGTGACATGAAATGACTACATTACTCAGAATTCCACAGACACAGACGTAAAGAAAACGTGGTTTTATTTGAGAGAAACAGTTCAGGGGTCACCAGAGAGAAGAGGGGCATTATGGGTAATAACTGTACTAACATGAGCGTGCAGACACACACACACACCACACACACAACACACACACACAGGAAGATAGCAGAGAGGATCATGGGAAGCTGTCATCGTCGTCTTCGGCCATTTCTTTGGCGAACTCCAGATCCTGCTGCTCGCGCTCCCGACGCTCCTGAACGCACCACACACACAAACAAAACAAAGGATCACCACAAACTGTGTGTGTGTTCAGGTGTGTGTGTTCAGGTGTGTGTGTGTGTTCAGGTGTGTGTGTTCAGGTGTGTGTGTGTGTTCAGGTGTGTGTGTTCAGGTGTGTGTGTTACCTCTGCTGACTCCAGGTCTTTGTTGTAAGCTTTAGGAGGAAACCTCATGGCCTGCAGGAGAAACACACGTTTGATTTAAACATCGACCATCCTGATCACATGACGACTGACGATAAAGGAACAGTACACAGCTTCGAAGCTGTGGATGTCTCAGGTGTGTGTGTGTGTGTGTGTGTGTGTGTGTGTGTGTGTGTTACCTTCACAGACATGTTGTGGATGTCCAGGTGTGTGTGTGTGTGTGTGTTACCCTCACAGACATGTTGTGGATGTCCAGGTGTGTGTGTGTGTGTGTGTGTGTGTGTTACCTTCACAGACATGTTGTGGATGTCCAGGTGTGTGTGTGTTACCTTCACAGACATGTTGTGGATGTCCAGGTGTGTGTGTGTGTGTGTGTGTGTTACCTTCACAGACATGTTGTGGATGTCCAGGTGTGTGTGTGTGTGTGTGTGTGTGTTACCTTCACAGACATGTTGTGGATGTCCAGGTGTGTGTGTGTGTTACCTTCACAGACATGTTGTGGATGTCCAGGTGTGTGTGTGTTACCTTCACAGACATGTTGTGGATGTCCAGGTGTGTGTGTGTGTGTTACCTTCACAGACATGTTGTGGATGTCCAGGTGTGTGTGTGTTACCTTCACAGACATGTTGTGGATGTCCAGGCAGAAGGAGATCCTCTGGTGAAAAGCCAGCTGAGGCTCTCTGGTCCCGTAGATGTCCATGGTCTCTTTTGATTGGACGAAACCCTTCTCGTGGTTGATACTTGCCTCGATCACGCCGTCACGGATCGCCTGGAGGACACAAGATCATCTGTTTAACCTGAACAGGTGCATCTCATGTCGGGTTCTGCTCTCACACTGGGAATTTCCTCATTACCTTGGCGACGATGAACTCGGCATCCTCCGGGCTGTCGAGCTGAAGCTTCTGAGCGATGTCAGCCAGAGAGATCCGCGAGTACGACAGGCTGATCATGCGCACACCTAACACACACACACACACACACACACAAGAGACCAGGTTGTAGACACACAGGAACAGTAACACTAAGGTGAGGTGTCCTGTGATTGGCTTACCTGTCTTGATGACGTTGTGTCTCAGGCGGATGATGAGTGTGTACGTCCCATCGGTCTGAAACTTCTCACCAAACTGCTCCAACGCCTGGTTAAACTTAGCCAGGTTACCTGTCCTCACAGCTGACACACACACACACACACACACACACTGTAAATGGACTGTACTTGATATCACTGACGGTATTAGCTGCTCATCAGTTTAACTGGAGGGGATCGAACCGCCGATCATCTGATTAGTGGACGACGTGGAAGCCACAGCCGCCCCAGAACATAATGAGATTATAATTTATGTAAATGAGCTGTGTATCTAAACGAATGACTCATCAGTAACTGACCCTGAGTCAGCAGGAAATATGGCATCAATGATCTCTTCAGTGACGGCTGTCTGAACTGAAGTCTGTCAGGAATCTCCCCCAACAGCAACTCCACCACGATCAACAACTTGTGCACCTGAGGAGGAGGAAGGAAGGAAGCAAGGAAGGGAGGAAGGAAGGAAGGAAGGGAGAAAGAAAGAGTTTTTTTACTGCATTGACTTTGACGGGCTGCTCTGACTACATGAAGGGCTTCTTTCCAAGGCTGTTTCTGATATTTTCACTTAGTTTCAGCAACGTACGGTAAATATTGTCCAAGCTGAACATCATCTCGAAAAAAGTGTTTTTTCTGTCGCCACTAGGAGGCGCCGTGAAAATCACCAAATGTTGTCATGGAAATGTATTCTAACTTATGAAGTGTGTTTTGTTCTGTTTCATTTACTCTTCATGCTTTAGCAACATTGTCTGTGTGACATTCATGCAAAGAAAGCGAAGAGAGAGGAAGACGAGAGAGTGTTACAGTGTGTGTTACAGTGTGTGTTACAGTGTGTGTTACAGTGTGTGTTACGGTGTGTGTTACAGTGTGGTGTGTGTTACGGTGTGTGTTACAGTGTTGTTACAGTGTGTGTTACAGTGTGTGTTACGGTGTGTGTTACGGTGTGTGTTACGTGTGGTTACAGTGTGTGTTACAGTGTGTGTTACAGTGTGTGTTACGGTGTGTGTTACGGTGTGTGTTACGGTGTGTGTTACGGTGTGTGTTACAGTGTGTGTTACGGTGTGTGTTACGGTGTGTGTTACGGTGTGTGTTACGGTGTGTATTACAGTGTGTGTTACAGTGTGGTGTGTGTTACGGTGTGTGTTACAGTGTGTGTTACAGTGTGTGTTACAGTGTGTGTTACAGTGTGTGTTACAGTGTGGTGTGTGTTACAGTGTGTGTTACAGTGTGTGTTACAGTGTGTGTTACAGTGTGTGTTACAGTGTGTGTTACAGTGTGGTGTGTGTTACAGTGTGTGTTACAGTGTGTGTTACAGTGTGTGTTACAGTGTGGTGTGTGTTACGGTGTGTGTTACAGTGTTGTTACAGTGTGTGTTACGGTGTGTGTTACGGTGTGTGTTACAGTGTGTGTTACAGTGTGTGTTACGGTGTGGTGTGTGTTACAGTGTGGTGTGTGTTACGGTGTGTGTTACGGTGTGTGTTACAGTGTGTGTTACAGTGTGGTGTGTTACGGTGTGTGTTACGGTGTGTGTTACAGTGTGGTGTGTGTTACAGTGTGGTGTGTGTTACGGTGTGTGTTACAGTGTGGTGTGTGTTACAGTGTGTGTTACGGTGTTGTTACAGTGTGTGTTACGGTGTGTGTTACGGTGTGTGTTACGGTGTTGTTACAGTGTGTGTTACAGTGTGTGTTACGGTGTTGTTACAGCGTGTGTTACGGCGTGTGTTACGGTGTTGTTACAGCGTGTGTTACGGTGTGTGTTACGGTGTTGTTTACAGGTGTGTGTTACGGTGTTGTTACAGCGTGTGTTACGGTGTTGTTACAGCGTGTGTTACGGTGTTGTTACAGCGTGTGTTACGGTGTTGTTACAGCGTGTGTTACGGCGTGTGTGCGTTGTTTTACCGTCTGTTTGAAGCCCACAGCAGTGTGTTGTGGAGCCTTCCTCAGAGCGTTGGTCAGAGTCCTACGAGCTTCAGAGTACTCCAGCTGGATGGCCTTAATACGACCTGCAGGAGGTTGCATGACACACAGTGTAAACACAAAGCTTCCACACACACACACACACGCGCATGTGCGCACACATGAGACAGACCTGTGTAGTACAGGTATCGGGCCCACTCATTGTTGTTGGCGAGTTCGGGGAACACAGACTTGGACACGAGTTTCTCGGCCTGGTCGTACAGGTTGAAGTGCAGGTAGTTCCTCAGCAGCAGGTTCAGCAGGACGGCCTGACCGTCAGCGTCGTGCCGCAGAGTCGCCGTACGCAGGCGAGTGTGCAGGAAACTGAAGGGTTAAAGAGAGTAGATCATGACATGAGCTGTGTGTGTGTGTCTGTGTGTGTGTCTGTGTGTACGTACCTGCGTATGGTATCGAACTGGTTGAGGAACTCGTACACTCGGGCGTGGTAATAGTAACACTTAGCAGCTACCAGATCCAGAGCTCTGCGGTTCTTAGAGCCGATCTTCTGCAGCAGGTCGTCAGACACTTTCTGAGCCTGAAACAGAAACACACACCGATGTGGCTGCTGTGCATCTGTGTCTCTCTATCACAGCTGCTGCTGTAATCATTCTATCATTCATTGTAACTGTACAACATGTTTGTGTTGATTGTTCTGTACATGTGACATCCATGTGACGTCTGTCCGTCCTGGCAGAGGGATCCCTCCTCTGTGGCTCTTCCTGAGCTTTCTTCCACATGTTTTCCCTGTTAAAGGGGAACCGAGGGTCTAAGGACAGAGGGAGTCACTGCCTGTACAGACTGTGAAGCCTCTGAGGAGAAATGTGTTTGTGACTTTGGGCTGTACAAATAAAATCTGATTTGATTTGATTTGTGAGCCAGCATGAGTGAAGAGGACGCTGACGGAGGAAGCTAAGAAGAGAAAAGGAGAGAGTGAGCGAGCAAGAAGCCGCCGGACAAGAGTAAATCTGGGACTGACTTTTAGTGGTTGGTGAGAGCTTGGTGAAATAAAAGGCTGAAAGACAGACGCCGAGCTGGCTGACTGCTGCTGGACTAGTCAGTAAGATTAGCTGCTGCTGTGACCTGGATGATGATTGGCTGATGAAGTTGTAGTAAGTAATATAGACAGACCTCAGTGAATCTCTTGTTGTTGGTCAGGTGAACCACCAGCAGCAGCTGCAGGTAAGCCTCCACCTCTGGCAGCAGAGGAGCTGACGCTGCTTTACCCGTCCTCGGACGAAACTGGACGTCTCCATCCGCCATCTCCATCGGCTGAGACAGACAGGCAGAGAGACAGACAGGAGTTTGGTTGGTGCTTATGAAGTCACATGATGTTTACAAAGAGCTAGGGTCCGTCCTTCATCATGACAAACACCATCACCTCGTCCAGGAAGCCCAGCAGGAAGTCTCTGGTGGTGGTGTTGTTGGTGAAGAAGCCGAACACGGCTTTGTGCAACACGTTGGTGTTCAGACGACGACTCGTCGACGGCAACGCACGCAGAGCTCGCAGCACGAAACGAG
>CM024808.1:22480614-22498503 GCA_014281875.1 Nibea albiflora | reverse complement strand
CCCCCTCCTCCTCCTCACCGCACTCTGCATTATGACACACCGCCCCCGTCCAACCTCCTCCATGTTCCTCTCTGTGTCCACCTTTTGTCTCCTCCTCCGTCTCTCTGCAGCCTCCACACAGAAACACCAGGAGACGCCTCCATCCATCTCCGTTAATCTCCTTCACTTCCTCCACCCACACACACACGTATGATGCAAACACTTTTCATGCTGCTCCCCCCTCCTCCACCTCCTCCTCCTCCTCCTCCTCCTCCTCCCCCTCACTCTGCTCTCCTCCCGTCTCCTCGGTGGTGGAGTCTCTTAATAATTTATAAGGATCTAAAATTCAAATGAAGAACAGAGAGATCTTTTATTAACAGAGGAGTCAGACCTCGCTCGCTCCCTGCCCCGTCCCAGCATCCTCGGCTGCCTCTCACTCCCTTGCCAACAGTTGCCATGACAACCCGCGCTCTTGTCCTAGAAACGGTGAAAGACATGAAGCTTCATCTTCTGTCATTATTTTGTCATTACAAAATAAGAGCGCGGCGCAGACGTGCAGCACGTTTTCCTGCTCAGCCTCTCTGTCGCCGCTTCGTTCTTCACTCAGACTTCTCAGATTTATCGACAGGCACGAAACGAATAAAAGGAAGTACTCCTCCTCCTCCTCCTCCTCCTCTTCCCTGCCTCCTCCTCCTCCTCCTCCTCCTCCTCCTCCTCCTCCCTGCTCTCCTCCTCCTCCTCCTCCTCCTCCTCCTCCTCCTCCTCCTCTTCCCTGCTCTCCTCCTCCTCCTCTTCCCTGCTCTCCTCCTCCTCCTCTTCCCTGCTCTCCTCCTCTTCTCTCCTCCTCACCCCTCTTCCTCCTCCTCCTCCTCCTCCTCCTCTTCCCTGCTCTCCTCCTCCTCCTCCTCTCCCTCTCCCCCTCCTCCTCCTCCTCCTCCTCCTCCTCCTTCTCCTCCTCTCCCCCTCCCCCTCCTCCTCCTCCTCCTTCTCCTCCTCTCCCCCTCCCCCTCCCCCTCCCCCTCCTCCTCCTCCTCCTCCTCCTCCTGATCCTCTCTCTCCTCTCTCCTCCTCCTCCTTCTTCTCCTTCTTTGAGATTTCTCCGTCCGTCCGTGATCCTCAGTGACCTTTGGAGACGATCTGAGCTGACATGAGGTGACAGGCGAGGTCCAGCCTGTTAACCGGTCTGTGTTTGGACTGTGGGAGGAACCTGGAGGGAACCCACACAGGCACAGGGATCAGAACCAGAACCTTCTTACTGCTTCTTACTCAAAAGGTGTCAATGTGATGATCAGGGTGGAGGTTGAGGTGGAGGCTGACAGCCGGTGTGACTGCTCTTGTGGCGTGAGGTTCTGGTCCTGATGGCCCGCAGCCTCCTGCAGAGGTTCTGTCATGTGACGACATGGTACATCTCAGTGTGTTAAAAACGACACAGACACTAACAGCAGGACTCGGCGTGTCTTTGATACTTGTATTGTGTACACTCATTCTCAGTCACTTTAAGGCATGCACAGGCACAGAGTCCAGTGTCAGGACACAGAATCATGCATACAGCAACACACCCCAACGTGTCATTTAAAAAAGCATTCAGGAAGCAGGTTACACTGAGCCGGCACAGACACGTGTCCATACAAAAGAGAGGATGGGAGAGGAAATATAAAAATACAAAGATCAGCGTTTACAAAAGAAATGATGGAGAGAAACAAAGAGTGGACGGAGGTGAATGAGAAGTCCCTACGGAAGATGTTCAGTGAAGCTTCTATGTGTCATATCTCTATATCATAATGATCTCTGTTAGACTGTTTCTATATTAATCACAAGAATCTTCTTCTACTGAACCTTCATCGTCCATACCATGGAAAACTCTTTATGTCTCTGCTTGCGATTAGCAGATCACAGCATCAGATCTGTGTGAGTCCATCAAACCGTCCGATGTGTCCTACGTAATAAGAAAGAATATGAATCATATTGGCTAAATTAGGTTGAATTCCACATGAAGTGTGACGTCTGTCTGAACGCTAATCACCAAAAATCTTCCTCAGAACTGTGTCTTTCATTTCTTTGGGCAGTTTTCTGTTTCTATTTTTATCATAGAGGATTTTATTTAGGTGTGCCATTGAAGATGTAAAGACTGTAAAGATCTGTGGGACGTTCACAGCTCGTCACACAGAGCGACGCTGTTCAAACAAACCATCGAAGAGATTTAACAGTCCAAAGTGAAGCGATGTGGCGCGTGCTGACAGCTCAGAGGTAGCAAAGCAAGCAGAGTTCATACGACGTACTGACATCCACCTTTTGCATAACGGGATTAGTAAACAGGCATGCTACATACAGTACAGGTGTGGGTGGAGTGAAGGTGTGAGCAGGACGGAGGCGACCTGACGGACCCTCCTGTTCTGCCCGCCCCTCCCCCACCTCTGAGCCTGACCTCACCTGACCTCACCTGACCTCACCTGACCTCACCTGACCTCACCTCTACGCAGAGGCGCGTCTGATTGGTGCATTCAATTCACCCCTCGCGGTGCGTGTGCATTTTTGGCGGTGTGTTAATTTGAGGTCAGTTTCGTCTCCATGACAACTCGAGGAATAGAAGAGGTTATTTATTTACAAAGTGCTATCAGTTAGCTCTCCAGCTTAAACGAGGCTACAGTCTTTATGTCAAAGCATCCTGTAATAAATAGTGTAAACATGCACGGGTTTAGGAGCCTATGACGGCTGATTCAGTTCATAACAACAGCTTATGTCCTCAAAGTGTCAGTAAACACGTTTAACGAGCGGGCGGGGGTTTGGCACAGGTTTGAAAAATCAGCCGGTAATCAGCCGGTTAAACCTGAAACTGTCACATGAGCCAGAAGTTCACACAGTTAGGTTTGAAATTCAGAGCAGACCTTAACGTTAGCCGGTTTGTCCCGACACTGCTGAGCAGGTCTGAAGGTAGAAGTACTCTGCTAGTACAAGTACTGTGTTCAGAACTACTGAACGCTTCAGTGTGTTGGATTCACAGGGCTCCACTTACACCACCCATAAATCTGCTGTGTGGAATCACCGCTGAAAACGTTTTTTGTTACATTAGAAAGAGACACAGACGTTAACGCTTCCTGTGCCGTGGCTCTAAATCCAACACACTGAGTACAGTAAGAAACATCTCCAACTATCCTAACGGTCCATTGTAGAAATGTTGTATATATGTAGTATGTAACTGGGACACAGCTTGGTGTAAGTAGTAAAGTCTTATTTGCAGCATGTTTGGATTAATACTGAATCGTGATTGGTCAGAGGGACTCTGAGGTGTAAAATGAATAGCAGGTCGCAGCGCAGCATCAAGCTGCCCATCACTGTGTCCGTTAAGTGGAAGCACTGCTGTGGTCTGAGAGCTGAATTCATTATGTTCAGGCGCAGGGACTCGGCTGGATTCAGTTACAGGCACAGAGCTGCACTCAGACCCGAGCCCGACACACTTCATCTCACAGAGCCACAGCAAACAGTTCTGATCTGAGAGCTGATGTGGTTAAAGAGTCCTCAACTCAAAGATGTAACATCGCTGATATTTCTGTGTCAGAACAAACACAGAAGTCCTCCAGCTGCTCCGCCTAGCTCAGAGCTCAGAGCACAGGCGGAGTTAGTGTTGTACCAGCGGGGAACTAGAAGAAGAGGTTTACAGGCCGGGCGGTCAGCAGCAACTACGGACATACATGGCAGAGGAGAAGAGAGCGAAGAGGACGCTGACGCTGATGATGAAGAAACAGAACGGTAAAAATGGACGTGTAGTTTCATGAATGTAAACGTCTGTTTAAAGACCAAATGTGGTGATAAATCATCAAATCTCATACTGATGGGAACCAACGGGAACCAATGGGAACTCATGGGAACCAATGGTAACTGATGGGAACCAACAGGAACCAATGGGAACTGATGGGAACCAACAGGAACCAATGGGAACTGATGGGAACCAACAGGAACCAATGGGAACTGATGGGAACCAACAGGAACCAATGGGAACTGATGGGAACTAATGGAACCAACAGGAACCAATGGGAACTGATGGGAACTGATGGAACCAATGGGAACTAATGGAACCAATGGGAACTGATGGGAACCAATGGGAACTAATGGAACCAATGGAAACTGATGGAATCAACTGGAACCAATGGAACCTGATGGGAACTAATGGAACCAATGGGAACTGATGGAACCAATTGGAACCAATGGAACCTGATGGGAACTAATGGAACCAATGGGAACTGATGGAACCAATGGGAACCAATGGGACTAATGGAACCAATAGGGACCAACGGGAACCAATGGGAACTGATGGGAAGCCATGGGAATCAACAGGAACTAATGGGACCTGGCTTGGGAGCTGAGACGGGAAGTATTGAGAGGTGGACCAACTTGTTGAGTCTGTGGAGATCTGTTGCTAATAATAGAAGTGTGGTATGTAGCTAATATGAAGGTCTGTTTTGGATACATTTCTGTATATTACAGATAATAAAACACTTAAAACACAAGTCCCAGATGTGGAACAACAGCTGGACGTGAGATCGCTGACCACCATGAAGCCAGCAGCATGGGTGTGTCCACCTTTACGTTTAAATGTGTGTGCCATTAAAAACACCAGCAGGATCAGATGGACGATGAACAATCCTCCACTTCCTCAGAAAACATCTCAGTGTGTTCGTGTTACAAACAGTTTGTCTTCAGTTCACGTCAAACTATCGCAGCAGCAGCAACAACCTTCAGTTTCAGTTCAGCTAAAACCAAGTTTCTCATTTTTTTGGCATCAAAAAGTGAAAACCATGTCCCCAAGTTCACACCAAGTAAAGATCAGAATAATCCCGTTTCCATAGAGACAGATGTCCATTTCCATGACAACAGACACACTTGATTAATGAGGGGAAGCGGTCTGAGGAGGAGATAAGCTGCTCTTGTGATCTATCCTTTCCCTCCTATTCCATCAGGTGGCGTCATGTCAGGAGTGAGCGGGGTTAGTTGGTGGGTTGGTTGGGGTTGGTGGGTTGGTTGGTTGGTTGGTGGGTTGGTTGGTGGGTTGGTGGGTTGGTTGGTTGGTGGGTTGGTTGGTGGGTTGGTGGGTTGGTTGGTGGGTTGGTGGGTTGGTTGGTGGGTTGGTTGGTTGGTTGGTTGGTGGGTTGGTTGGTGGGTTGGTTGGTTGGTGGGTTGGTTGGTTGGTTGGTCGTTGGAGGTAGAGCGTCAGGCGGACCATGCTCGTCGTGCAGCAAGAAAGAACAGCAAAGTACAGGAACAGGTTTGTTTTCATCCGGTGCAGGCGCTTGAGAACGATAGTGCTTCAGGAAATCGGAGGGAAGCGGTGTTGTGTCGGTCACATGTTGTCGTCTCGCGGTTCTGATCAGGATTTTAAAATCACTGAAGACAGAAGAAAGACAGAATATCAGACATTTAAAGTGGGACGACCTGTTTATGATTCATGAAAACTAAAAAGTGGCCACGGCAGCACTGCGCCGTCATTTCCAACGGCTCACACTTTACTTACATCCCCAGTTAAGGGCGATGGCGGCGGTGATGATGGCGATCCCTCCCAGGATGGAGACGACGGACAGAATCATGGCATTGCGGCCCAAACGGCGAGCTCCATCGATGTTGCCTTGCTGCAGACTGTTTCTGGACTGAACAGAGTAAAAACAGAGTTCTGTTCAGTATTTGTTGGGTTTTTCGTCATTTCTAGTCAAACAGTCTGACGTCGTACCATCACAGAGAAGGTCAGCGCTACGATGTTGATCGGCCACAGCGGGCAGAAGCAGGACAGGATGGCCAGGATCAGGTAGTCCCTGGGCTTGGACCCGTCCACAGTGGCCTCTGTGATGGCACTGGGCTGGCGGGTGAGCGAGGGCCTGGGTGAGCCCGCCGCCAACGAGCCGGACCGGCTGCCCAAACCAGGCCGACCGTTAGCGTGACCGCCCGGCTTGGCGTGCAGGTTGGGCGACACAGAGGACACTGTGGGCGACGAGTCGACCCTCACGGGACCGATGCCGTTACCTGCAGAAGAAGAAGAGAGCTGATAAGACTGAACAATGTGTTTTAAAAGATGGACGCCTTGAGCCACAGACAGGTGAGGACAGGTGAGGACAGGTGAGGACAGGTGAGGACAGGTGCTGTATTTACTGGTCTCCATGTTGTCGGTGATCACCGTCAGGTGGTCCATGTTTTGCCCGCCCTCTGTTTGTTTGGCGTCAGGGGTGTCTGTTGTCGGGGGCGGGGCTTGTTGCTCTGCGCTGACTGGTTGAGAAGTCACAGCGGCGTCTCTGTCCTGCTGCGTGCTGATTGGCTGTTCTGCTTGCTGGGGCTCTTCCATGCTGCTGGACGGTTGGGCGGCGCTGGTGGCCATCAGACGTAAAGACGAAGAGAAGTGACAGAAAAGCTGAACGGAGCGCGCTCTGAAAGAGACACCAAAAAATCACTCAGTGTGTGAACAGCAGCATCTTGTCCACACGTGGAGCTATGTGTGCCATCACAGACGATCACACACTCAGGTCCTCAGACTGTCTGAAGACAGGCACAGACTGAGTCAGTCGCTGTGAGGAAGTAAATATAACGCAGGTCGGCCGAGCTTTTCTTCAGTGATTCATCTTCTTCCAGCCAGCTGAGATGTGAGGTCTGATGTGGAGGTGGATGGAGGTCACTGATGGAGGTCACTGATGGAGTCACTGATGGAGTCACTGACTGAAACGTTAAGTGTGTTTACTGCAGGAAACAGATAATCTGTGTGTATCTGTGTGTGTATCTGTGTGTGTATCTGTGTGTGTATCTGTGTGTGTGTATCAGCTGGTGAAAACAGATGATTATATTCTGTAAATAAATCTGAACTCCTCACTGAAACTCCTGCAGCCTCCACCCTGCTGCAGCTCCATCACCCTCGTACCTCCGTAATGGTTCTTGTGATCAGCTCATTGATACGCGTTGGTCTCTCGGCAGCGTGGATCTTCTCAAAGCTGCAGCAGCTTCACACTCTGAACGCTGTAATGAGCTGCCAGGACTCGATTGATCACTCGTACTGTTCCCACCCGCCCCCCGAGGACCGAACTCTGCGGCGCTGTAAAAGCTGACAAACGCACTCTTTTCTTACAGAGCGACACTCAGAGCGGCTCAGCTGCAGTGAAATTTAAAACAGGACACACGAGTTCTTCAAAGGACCTCTGTGAAAACCTCCTGTCAACCTCCTGATAACGTCCTGTCAACGTCTAGTTCATTTCTCAGACTGTGGAGGCAGGTCCTGTTTTGATTGACTGAAACTCTCCTGAAACGTTCCTGAAACACTGTTGAAGCGTTCGCCTGTTACCTGTGAGGTCACATGTTTTCATCAGTGGAATCTGATTGGCTGTTGTGTCATGTCGCCATGTTAGTTTTGGAGACACTCGTGCTGGCAGTGAAGGACATTCTGTGTACTGCTCATATTTACATATATATATATATTGCTGATAATATTTTGACTTAGTAAAAATGCAGAGTACTTTTACTTCAGTAAAGTATCCGATTACAAAACTCCAGACTTCACCTGTCTTATTCAAAGTTCAGCAGACAGTCAAAGACTTTTATTCTTTTGCTTCTCGGTGACGTTCACAGCTGCAGAAAAGGTGAAGATTCGTTAATGAAGTGCTCGTTAGGTCATTAAAGGCTTCTAAACAGTGGACAGTAATTAAGCTGCTGCAGCTCGTCCTCGTACAGGAAGTGGCAGGACGAGGGTGGAGCTGCAGCGAGCGGCGCGGGAAGAGGCGGCCATTAAAGCCTCTCAGTGTGTTTGCGGCGTAGCGGCTGCGAGCTCTGAGGATGTTCTCATCAGTCAGCTGAGCTCACAGATCCATGCTCTCACTGCAGAGGCTGTTTTCTGCCGCCTCAGGCCACCTGTTCAAACACAAAGATCACTTTTCATCTTTTTAGCAGAGCTGCACAAAATTTATGTCGAGTTTGACTTTTTACATCATCAGCACAAAACTTACTCTGTCACCCTCCTGTTGGTCCACGCTGTGATCAGGTGACCTGTGATCAGCTGACCTGTAATCAGGTGACCTGTGATCAGGTGAACGGTGTCTCTGTCAGTCGTACGTCTGTTCTCACACTATGTAACTTTGGGCTCCGGGTCGGGAGAAGTACGTAACGCTTTACGGCACTAAGTCACACAGCACCAACTATTTCACTGATTCTGGTGAAACTGGATCAGATTTATGGAGAAAATGTTTCCTGGTTTTCCCTCTGATGTCCTCCGGCTGCTCCGCCTCAACTCTCTGTGATTTACAGAGTTTATGATGGACAGTGAAGTAAACTGCTGACAGCTGGAGCTGCCGTTAGCTCATGTTAGCTCAGTCTGTTAGCTGCTGTTAGCTCATGTTAGCTCAGTCTGTTAGCTGCTGTTAGCTCATGTTAGCTCAGCCTGTTAGCCGGGCTGTGAGCTCAGAGCACTAGGGGAGGGTTAGTGTTTGTACCACAGGTGTTTTGGACCACCGGGAAGAACAAGAAGAAGAAGAAGAGGTTTTTAGAAGCAGGGAGCTGGTGTCGTGCCAGAACAGGAGCTGGGTTATGTAACCAGGCTCAGCAGCTTCTACGGACATGATGGCAGAGGAGCAGAGAGTGAAGAGGACGCTGACGGAGGAAGCTAAGAAGAGAAAAGGAGAGAGTGAGCGAGCAAGAAGCCGCCGGACAAGAGTAAATCTGGGACTGACTTTTAGTGGTTGGTGAGAGCTTGGTGAAATAAAAGGCTGAAAGACAGACGCCGAGCTGGCTGACTGCTGCTGGACTAGTCAGTAAGATTAGCTGCTGCTGTGACCTGGATGATGATTGGCTGTTAGCAAAGTTGTCGATTCGCTATAAGTAATGTAATCAGAGTAACACAGTGGGATTACACTGAAGCTAATTATTCTCCTTCAGCTGCTTCATTTGGCGCCTCTTTGTGGTTTTCGACTCTTTCAGCTCTTTAAAGAACCTGATCAGCATTTTTCCAGACGCGACACCAGAACGGTTCTGCTGCAGGAGCCCAGAAAGATCCAGCTTCACCGTGAGCCAAGTCCTGCTGGACTCCACAGGACACGTTCAGACATGTCGTGAGGATGTTAGGAATCCTTCATCGTGGAAGTCGTTAATCAAGGAATTTATAAAAAGTGAAGATTAGTTTGTAAATGAAAAATTTAGCTTCGTGTCATGATGGAAGGAGGACGAAGCACGAAGCAACCAGACACACATCTGACTGATTATTATTATTATTATTATTGTTTTTGATATTATTTCGAACATCTAATACATGAACACACACTGCTGTTTGATCATGTCACACACACACACACACACACACACACACACACACACACACACACACACTCGTACAAATGCAGAAAATGCAGACAAAAGGAGAAGATGGGAGTGTGTGTGATTCGACACACCCACTGAGCTGCCGTAGCAGCAGCAGCAGCAGCAGCACATGTTTCATGTTTCATGTTTCATGTTTCATGTTTCATGTTTCACACACCCGACATGTCAGACTAAAAGCAGCACTGAGCTCTTACCTGGTCCTGGTCCTGGTCCTGGTCCTGGTCCTGGTCCTGGTTCTGGTTCTGGTTCTGGTCCTGTTCCTGGTCCTGTTCCTGTTCCTGTTCCTGGTCCTGGTCCTGGTCCTGTTCCTGGTCCTGGTCCTGGTCCTGGTCCTGTTCCTGTTCCTGGTCCTGGTCCTGGTCCTGTTCCTGTTCCTGGTCCTGGTCCTGGTCCTGGTTCTGGTTCTGGTCCTGGTTCTGGTCCTGGTCCTAGTCTACAGGGAGCTGCAGGGTGGTGTTCATGGTGTCTGTGCAGCAGCTACAGTCCAGAGGTGAAGCTGAGCTGAAGCTTTCTGACTGTTTCTCTTTGTTGGCTGTTGATGCAGAGCGCTCAGACGCTGCAGCAGCTCTGACTGCAAGAGGTAACAAGAAAGGGAGGGGTGCTTTAAGAGTGTGTGTGTGTGTGTGTGTGTGTGTGTGTGAGTGTGTGAGTGAGTGTGTGTGTGTGTGTGTGTGTGTAGAGCATCTTTCCTCTACATTTTCCAGCAGTGTGAAGCTGACTGAAGCTGACATCAGTGCCTGTCTAAACCTTCAAAATAAAAGCCCAACAGGAGTTTGTGACTAATTATCATCCTATAACGTCCACCTGAGGCTGGTTCCAGAAGTGAGTCAGTCTCCATAAGTCCCCATGTTAGACAGCAGAAATAAACATGTTTACAGCCTGGTACAAAAAACAGTTTTGGTCTCTGTAGCTAATTTCCCCGTTCATGACAACTGTACTGAGGGTGAATTTATATACAACTCACCTGTTCACATTATATTAAGGCTTAAAGTTATGCAGGATTAAGAGCGTGGACGCTTTGATTGACAGGTGGGCGTGGTCACAGGTGGGTTGTTGGAGCCACCTCGAGCCACCAACCTGCAGAGAGCCAGAGCCACACTATCGTCTCAGACCTCAGGTAACAGGAGCTGCATGATGAACGGACGGATCACTGACGGCTTTGCTTCTCTGTTCATTTCACAGTAATGATGCTGGATGTCTCATCGTCTGTGGGTGAAGTGAGCGTGGTGAAATCATCTGTGGAGACACGAAGTCATGTTTTTATGAAGCAGATGGATGCAGTTTAAATCTGCTGCTGACGTAGTTAAAGAGACTACGTCCAGGTTTTAGACAGTCTGCGGGGACGTCTCAGAGACTACGTCCAGGTTTTAGACAGTCTGCGGGGACGTCTCAGAGACTACGTCCAGGTTTTAGACAGTCTGCGGGGACGTCACAGAGACTACGTCCAGGTTTTAGACAGTCTGTGGGACGTCACAGAGACTACGTCCAGGTTTTAGACAGTCTGTGGGACGTCACAGAGACTACGTCCAGGTTTTAGACAGTCTGCGGGGACGTCTCAGAGACTACATCCAGGTTTTAGACAGTCTGCGGGGACTGTTGAAAGTTGTTTATTTTCAGCATATGAGCGTGTAACAGCTATGCTCTTATTTTGATAGGAGATGAGCCCACTTCCTGTGCTGTGCTGTTAAACGTGTCAGACTTGGTGAATCTTTTTTTTGTCCCCGTCCTGCTGAGATTCTGCTGACGGAGCACAATCCCAAACAATGCAGCAGTCTGCACTCCTTCACTGAGACTCAAACAGTTCTTCAGACTCTCATGACTCAGTGTTAATGTTTAACATCTGCAGTAATAATATGAAACATTATGAACCTTTAATTCATCCCTGATGAACTCTGACTGTTTTCATACTTGGAATGGACACAGTGTGTCTCATTTATTGTGTTTTATTTTGAAAGTTTGTCCCTGTTTGACTCTGGTGGAGTGTGTTTGCTGCCCCTGGTGGTCACACAGCAGAGCCGCATCACTCATGTAGCTCCTGTATAATGTGTTAATATCAGAGCGCAGTCAGAGCAGAGCTGCCCCCCAGTGGACACAGTGAGAAGCTGCAGTTACAGTGAATCCTTTCAAAATAAGAGACCATGCTGAAGATGGAGTTACATCATGGACCTGAACGCATCAGGTAGATTTGAGCTCTGTTTACCTGGACGTAGTCTCTGTGACTGTCTGCAACTGGACGTAGTCTCTGTGACTGTCTGCAACTGGACGTAGTCTCTGTGACGTCCCCGCAGACTGTCTAAAACCTGGACGTAGTCTCTGTGACGTCCTGCAGACTGTCTAACCTGGACGTAGTCTCTGTGACGTCCCCACAGACTGTCTAAAACCTGGATGTAGTCTCTGTGACGTCCCACAGACTGTCTAAACCTGGACGTAGTCTCTGTGACGTCCCCGCAGACTGTCTAAAACCTGGACATTACTTCTGCTGCCTGGATATTTGAACAGGGGACTTATGGACACTGACTCAGGTGAACTGTGAGGTTGCAGTTTTGCTACTCCTGTGTCGGTCTGTTTTATTTTGTCCTCAAATCTCTAAAGATGTTTTCAGAAACACGCTTTTATCTGAAGGAGCACATGGCAACGGGCCGTTCCTGTGTCGTTTGTTGTTGTCCGCGTTCTGTTTCCGGTGTGGACGCAGCTGTTCATGGTTCCAAAATGACCACAACTCCAGCTACTGAACGCCTACCTGACGGAGCGGCTGACGGTGGTGGTGAAGGAGATCCTGGACGTGGTGGAGGACACGGTGACCGAGTACCGGGAGGAGACGGCCAGAACCAAGCGGGAGAACGAGAGCCTGCGGAGACAGCTGCGGGACATCCTGCTGCTGGAGGCCGAGACAGAGTGGCTGAGTAAGGGCCGAGCTAGTCTGCTAGCTCCGGGACGAGCCGTGGACAGCGTTCCAGACTGCGCTGGGAAATAACCCGGTTTAAACCTTCACAGAGATTTGACGTTAAATATCGACACCAAGTCCAACTTTAAAGTTTGAACGTGTTGACAAAGGATCTGTTTCTAATTCGGCTCACATAAAATAAACAGATGAGTCTCAGTTTAGTGATAAATGTGAGTTTTCGAGGCCTCCATACGGCTCACTTCCTCTTTACCCACCGAGCGGCAGCTGAGCTTCCAGAAATATCTTTAACTGTTGTTGGTGGGAAGTTCTGCTGTTTGGACCCGCAGGCCGGCGGCCGAATTATTATTTAATCTGTATTATTACAGAATAAATCAACAAGATCCAGTTTATGTGCTCGGTGTGTGGAAATCTAGACGTTACAGTAAATTGACAAATTATCGCATGGAATCTGGCGAGATGTTTCCTCCACGCAGGAGATCCTCCACAGACTGTCTAAAACCTGGACGTAGTCTCTGTGACGTCCCCACAGACTGTCTAAAACCTGGACGTAGTCTCTGTGACGTCCACAGACTGTCTAAAACCTGGACGTAGTCTCTGTGACGTCCACAGACTGTCTAAAACCTGGACGTAGTCTCTGTGACGTCCACAGACTGTCTAAAACCTGGACGTAGTCTCTGAGACGTCCCCGCAGACTGTCTAAAACCTGGACGTAGTCTCTGTGACGTCCCCACAGACTGTCTAAAACCTGGACGTAGTCTCTGTGAACGTCCACGACTGTCTAAACCTGGACGTAGTCCTCTGTGACGTCACCAGACTGTCTAAAACCTGACGTAGTCTCTGTTGAGTCCACAGGACTGTCTAAAACCTGGACGTAGTCTCTGAGACGTCCCCGCAGACGTCTAAAACCTGGACGTAGTCTCTGTGACGTCCCCACAGACTGTGTAAAACCTGGACGTGTCTCTGATACGTCCCCGCAGACTGTCAAAAACCTGGACGTAGTCTCTGAGACCCTCCCCGCAGACTGTCTAAAACCTGGACATAGTCTCTGTTACTTCCCACGACTGTCTAAAAGAACCTGGACGTAGTTCTCTGTGACGTCCCCGCAGACTGTCTAAAACCTGGATGTAGTCTCTGAGACGTCCCCGCAGACTGTCTAAAACCTGGATGTACATTAATATTCAGCACTAATACTGTGTTAACTGTCGTGTTCTTCTTGGTTCTTCCAGGGTCGACCCGGTCCCGTCTTGGCTTTGCGGCTCCTGACCAGCAGCCCTGTGATCCAGAGTCGAGGCCCCGCTCAGAGGAGCCGGACTCCACCCTGAACCAGCCCAGACAGCCTCCAGGTAACGCAGCCAAGCCAACACACGAGCAGGTCGTCTCTGTGCAGTTACTGTCGGTCCAGAGCGAGCCGTCCCCGGTGCCGGTTCTCCTACCGGGGGACAATAAGCCCGCTGAGGCCTGGGAGCCGGCGCTGAAGCCGGACTCTCAGAAGGAGGTGCTTCCCTTCTCGCTCCTCCCTGAGTCCTCTCTCCACCTCCATCCCTAAGATCCACATCGAGGTTCCGGCGCTCAGAGAGGAGGCCCGGTTGCCGCCTCCCGCTCCGATCAAACCAGAACCAGAGGAATACAAAGTGACAGAACCTGACGGTCACACAGACTCTCTGACGGCGTCACACGTCACACAGGAACAGTTCAGACCGGATCCAGACCGGATCGTGCTGGTCCGCGCAGAGCGACGCGAAGCTCCCGTGAACAAGAAGTCCACTCAGGAGAAGGTTGCACCTGACGATGTCACCGGCCCCGCCTACGTCCCCGAGCTCATCCATCGCTGCCCCCGCTGCGGCGAGGCGTTCGGCCAGGCTGCCAGCCTCCGCCTCCACCTGGAGCAGAAGAGGAAGACTTACGCCTGCGAGTGGTGCTGCAAATCCTTCGCTCAGTCTGCGGACCTGCGGCGTCACCTGCGCACTCACACCGGCGAGAGGCCGCACCGCTGCACCTTCTGCTCCAAGAGCTTCAGCCAGAGAGGAAACCTGCGGCGACACCTGCGCATCCACACGGGCGAGCGGCCGTACAGCTGCCCGTTCTGCTGCCGCACCTTCAGCGACGGCGACACCATGAAGAAACACAAGCGCACGCACTCCGGAGAGAAACCGTACCGCTGCGCCCGCTGCGCCAAGACGTTCACCAGCACCAGCGGCCTGCAGATACACTTAAAGAAGGACATGTGCTTCGTGGCTAACGCCTGATTGGCCGCTTCACGCAAAGACACGTCAGGCAGTGTGACAGGAAGTGAGCGTCATTACACACCAAACCGTCTGTCAGACAGGGAGGGCTGCTGATAAAAGATGGTGTGTAAAGACGTGACGTGTTGACAACCTGCTGCTCTGGGATGTACACACACCTGTACACACACCTGTACACACCTGCTGAACCTTGACGGGCCAATGAGTGACGAGGAGTCAAGCAGAACTTTTCTTCGTGTCCGCTGAGCGACTTTAATGCACTTTGTGTTTTCCTGAGTTGGGCAGGATTCAGTTTATAGGCAGCTACACCTTCACAATGACTTCATCCATATTTATTTATTTATTTAGTCTAAAGTTTGAAACGTCCATGCAGACGCTGTGTGGACGCTGGACAGAGTCTCAGATCAGAGGACTGACCTGAGGACTGCAGAGGACTCGACACGACAGCCTTCAGTCCACATCCTGTGCTGTGGTTGGAGGAGGCCTTCTTAAGTCCCACCCCTATGTGCTCTGTGCTCCAATCACAGTTGAGTAATACTCCAGGTGTCAGAGATGCATTGTCATGGATGTTTGTTTCTGAGGACACCTGCGGGTCGTTGAGGACACCTGCGGGTCGTTGAGGACACCTGCGGGTCGTTGAGGTCACCTGCGGGTCGTTGAGGACACCTGCGGGTCGTTGAGGACACCTGCGGGTCGTTGAGGACACCTGCGGGTCGTTGAGGTCACCTGCGGGTGGTTGAGGACACCTGCGGGTCGTTGAGGTCACCTGCGGGTCGTTGAGGACACCTGCGGGTCGTTGAGGTCACCTGTGCGTCTGTTCATACTGTGATTGGAGCACAGAGCAAACAGGGGCAGGACTTAGAAAGGAACAAGGAAACGTGGAGGCGTGAGACGACGTCCACGTTGAACTGCTTCTTGATAATTAAAGTTTTCCTCGTTAGCGTTGATGAACGTCCTGCAGCTCTCTTCTGTTTCAGGTCGACTGCACATATAAATCAGTGTGTCATGTGACTGTAATGTGACATTTAGATTTAATCACGTCACAGATTAATAAACACGGTCCATTTAGTTCTGGAGCTTTTCAGTCGTGTGACACAGTCTTCTTCAAGAAGAAGTCGTCAACGTGCTCAGAAACAAAATTAATGTAAGCATCGTCAGTTATTTGAGGAAGGTCATGTGATCCAATTGAAAGCTCCAGATCAGCCACTAAATGGACCTGATCAGCGAGTACGGGGTCATTTACCGTCCCCGCACGTCTGCTCACCTGTCATGATGTTTTCACGCTGAACCCACGACGGCAGCGAGTTCCAGCCAATCAGAGACACCGATTTCAGGTAGCGTAACGTTAGCCAGAGCTAGCTAAGTGTGTGTCAGACCACCAGGTAGACTAACATCTGTGATGATTCATATTTATAAACACGTCTGTGTCACATGACAACCTCTTTAATAAAAAGACTCCGTTCTGAGGTTACTTCCTGTCCAGGTGACAGGTGTGTGTTTTACTCACTTCAGTCATCAGCTGACTGTGATGCATGATGGGAAACAGACCAAACATGGAGTCAGCTGTCCGGCGTGACGCGTGTCCGTGTGATAATTCACATTTTGTATCGATGTGAAACATTTTTTAAAGAAATGATCAGAAAATGTCGAGGTGCGTTCAGTGACCTGAGAGGAGTGTGGGAACGTTCAGCGCTGGCTGAAGTATCACAGGAATCTTCATTATATGATCATTGATTATCAAAGTATGCAGTTATATAGTGACTGTGAAGCTTTCCTCATGAATTCTTCATTAAGCAGTGATTTCAGATGCTGTACTGTTTAAATACTTCCATGTATCATAGTTTCACCTCAGAGCTGGTCGCTGCCTCCTGATGTTTGTATTAAATATTCTGCACATCTTTAACCATCCCTGATGGTCACTCCGTGTTGTAGTGCTCTGCTCTGGCTGCAGGGGGCAGCAGAGACTCAAAGAATCACACAGTGTGTGTGCGAGTGTGTAGCATTCCAAATTTATTGTTGCGTTGTACATAAAACACCTGATAGAAATGTAAGAACGACTGTACAGCACGAGATCAGTGTAAACAACGGTGTCGTATAGAAAGCCACGCTCGTACATTCAGTCGTGCATAAAAGATGAACAAGAACACTGTAAACAACGACCCTCGGAGACGTACCTGAATGTGTCATCACTTTGAATTAGAAAACAGGCAGCGAGTATAGATAGAAAGAAGTATATCAACATATTGCATCATGCAACAACAAGGAAGAACCACTTGAAATCATCGTCATCATCATCATCGTCATCGTCATGGCAACAACAGGGCACAGTTTGTTTTTCACAGTCGTATTAAGAGTGCAAAGAGAAGACGTGATCGTGCGTTACAGCAAAACATCAGAAGGATTCAAATTTATGACGCTTCAAACATCGACATGGACGTCAGCTAAACCCCGCCTCCCAAACAGTGATTGTCCAATCATAGCGTAGCAGTGTGGACAGGGTGAACGGTGAGCGTGACCTCTGGGTCGCCTGCTTCTGTCTGAGATTAAGATTCAAAGACTGAGGTGAATTCTGGCTTTGAATCTGGCTCCGACGTTCCTGCAGCTAACAGGAAGAACAGCAGCTGAGACGAGGCTTAGCGGACGCTCAGCTACGAGGACTTCTTGTGACGTGACGTACGTTCCCGTCGGCGTGGAACAGCTGAGGTCACTTCACTGTGAGCGCCTTCAACCAGCCGACGCTCGTCCAGCAAAGCTTTCAAACACAGAAATATCAAAGTGAACGTTGCAGCTCGACCTGACCGACCAGGTGAACGCCGAACCAGTTCAATGCTTCGAGCCTGCGTGTTGTGTTCAAGGACGCCTGTCATCATTAGCATAACGAAGACGATCAGGTCCAACAAAGTGAATTATTTCTTTATTAATTATCTCAGCCTGAACTCCACCGGCCACGTCTCCGTCACATCACGACCGTGACGCTGTTTGTCCGCCAAACTCCGCCGCGAGCGATTCTCCCTGCAGACTTTAACGCGCTCAGATTTAGTCCAGGCTGTGACTTCCTGTCGCTCGTCATGTGACCTTTTAGAACTCACAGTGTTCAACATGAAACGTTCAAAAATCAC
Source organism: Nibea albiflora (assembly GCA_014281875.1). Classification (NCBI taxonomy): domain Eukaryota; kingdom Metazoa; phylum Chordata; class Actinopteri; family Sciaenidae; genus Nibea; species Nibea albiflora. The sequence continues at coordinate 22,480,927 of CM024808.1, read as the reverse complement.
ATTTCCTAATATCAATAAGTTATTGTAGCTAATGGTTTTCATTGTGTTTCCAGACGAGGGTCTGCGTCTGTAAGCATGCCAATCTGAGCACGTCAAAGTCTGGACGTTCTCTGGACGTTTTCTGAATGTTCTCTGGACGTTCTCTGGACGTTCTCTGGACGTTCTTTGGACGTGCCGTGTCCGGTAGAATTTAGCCGTTAAAGAATCTAAATTACATTCGGTTTTGTCGAATCCTCAAAAAATCGCTGAAACAAATATGAAAGCGTGAATGAGACATGAAGCGAGCACGCCGTGTGAGACGCCGTTTGTAGCT
>CM024808.1:22465614-22475614 GCA_014281875.1 Nibea albiflora | reverse complement strand
TCAGTCAGACGAGGTTCTGCCGTCAGGTCCGAGCCTCTGCAGTGAACGGGACCAAAGAACGACGCCAACATCTGGATACAGTCACGTGATCATCACACGTAAAGATGGAGCCAGGCTGTCCATCTTTACACAGTCCAAACTGAAACTTCTCAAGAACTCCTGCATGAAGTTTGGACTCCACCCGACCTCCTCTGAACTGAGCCTGCTCAGAATCATGTGAACATAGCATGCAGCTAATCTCCAGGACGGACTACATTCATGCTCCTCGGAGAACCTCCTCTGGACAAAATACCAACGTGACCACACCTGACATCTCACCTGGTCTACAGGTGACTCACCTGCTGTAGAATCAGGTATTCAGACCAACCATGGAAGAACAGTTTATCTGACCACAGCTCAAAGTCTCCAGACTCCAGACAGACACAGACTGTCTAAAACCTGGACGTAGTCTCTGAGACGTCCCCGCAGACTGTCTAAAACCTGGACGTAGTCTCTGTGACGTCCCCGCAGACTGTCTAAAACCTGGACGTAGTCTCTGTGACGTCCCCGCAGACTGTCTAAAACCTGGACGTAGTCTCTGTGACGTCCCCGCAGACTGTCTAAAACCTGGACGTAGTCTCTGTGACGTCCCGCAGACTTTCTAAAAACCTGGACGTAGTCTCTGTGACGTCCCCGCAGACTGTCTAAAACCTGGACGTAGTCTCTGTGACGTCCCCGGCAGACTGTCTAAAACCTGGACGTAGTCTCTGTGACGTCCCCGCAGACTGTCTAAAACCTGGATGTAGTCTCTGTGACGTCCCCGCAGACTGTCTAAAACCTGGACGTAGTCTCTGTGACGTCCCCGCAGACTGTCTAAAACCTGGACGTAGTCTCTGAGACGTCCCCGCAGACTGTCTAAAACCTGGACGTAGTCTCTGTGACGTCCCCACAGACTGTCTAAAACCTGGACGTAGTCTCTGTGACGTCCCCACAGACTGTCTAAAACCTGGACGTAGTCTCTGTGACGTCCACAGACTGTCTAAAACCTGGACGTAGTCTCTGTGACGTCCCTGCAGACTGTCTAAAACCTGGATGTAGTCTCTGTGACGTCCCCACAGACTGTCTAAAACCTGGACGTAGTCTCTGTGACGTCCCCAGCAGACTGTCTAAAAACTGGACGTAGTCTCTGTGACGTCCCCGCAGACTGTCTAAAACCTGGACGTAGTCTCTTTGACGTCCCCGCAGACTGTCTAAAAACCTGGACGTAGTCTCTGTGACGTCCCCGCAGACTGTCTAAAACCTGGACGTAGTCTCTGTGACGTCCACAGACTGTCTAAAACCTGGACGTAATCTCTTTAAACTACGTCAGCAGCAGATTTTAAACTGCATCCCATCTGCTTCATAAAAACATGACTTCGTGTCTCCACAGATGATTTCACCACGCTCACTTCACCCACAGACGATGAGACATCCAGCATCATTACTGTGAAATGAACAGAGAAGCAAAGCCGTCAGTGATCCGTCCGTTCATCATGCAGCTCCTGTTACCTGAGGTCTGAGTGCACAGGTGGAGCCGAGAGGCACGACTCAGGCGGGATAATGAAGGTGTTACATCAGCTCTGAAAATAAAGCAGTCGGTGGGAGTCGAGCTTTAATCCTGTTTTCTACTGATGAGCTGGAAATGTGCAGTGATGGAGGACGCGTCGCCTCCTCACTGTGCGGCAGGTCAGGTGAGCTTTGGACAGGTAATCACAGCGTCCTGTATGTAGGCTACCTGAGTCCGGCTCACCTGACGCGTCCGCAGGTGCTGGTAACGTGTACACCTTAACCCGTGAAGCCGAGCACGAGTACACGGAGAAAGACTTGAAGTACTTCAGTAAATGAGTTCCAGCACTGATGCTGTTCATTAAAACTCGGCCCTCAGCAGACGGGGAGAAGATCGATGCTCCGTCTTTGTCTCCCCCCTCCTGTGGCGAGGCTTCCTGTCTTTATTAGACTCTCTCCCCCGCTAACTCACCCCATCACCCCTCCGATGCTCATTACAGGCGCACACTTTACCACCTGCGTCTGGCTTTGATCGACTCAACTTTAACCTTTCTCTGAGACCCTGCGGCTGCAGATTCTAACAAAAGAACGAGGCGAGCGTGCTGAAGCGAGCGCTTCGTTGTAATTCAGCGGGTGAGAGCGCTCGCTGCCCACAATCCTTCACAAACTGCAGCTCAAAGGAAAAAAGGTCAGTAAATAAGCAGATCGATGGTTTGTAGCGAGTCTGCGCAGCCTGGCAGGACTTCTCTCTCCCGCCCCCACCTCCGATCGACACTTTGTAGATGAACCTGCACTGGAGGAGATTTCAGCTCCGCAACATTTACAAAGTCGAGCTTCCAGAGCGGCTGCAGGTCTCTGCTCCAGCACACCTCAACAACCTGCAGAGGACATGTCAGGCTGCAGCTTCCTGCTCCACCGGCCCAGAGCTCGTCCTCGTGTCTGAACCGAGACACTGAAAGACCAGAGCCTCGTCCAGAGTCCAGCTCAACTGACGGCCAGTTTAAATGTGCCGAGCCTGAAAGACATGACACATACTACAGACTGTCTAAAACCTGGACGCAGTCTCTGTGACTGTCAAAGACTGTCTAAAACCTGGACGTAGTCTCTGTGACTGTGAAAGACTGTCTAAAACCTGGACGTAGTCTCTGTGACTGTCACAGACTGTCTAAAACCTGGACGTAGTCTCTGTGACTGTCAAAGACTGTCTAAAACCTGGACGTAGTCTCTGTGACTGTCACAGACTGTCTAAAACCTGGATGTAGTCTCTGAGACTGTCAAAGACTGTCTAAAACCTGGACGTAGTCTCTGCCAGTGACTACATTTACTCAAATGCAGTACTTGTACTTGAGTATTGGACAGCACCTGGAGTCCGGCTCACCTGGTCGTGTTTGATGGTGTTTCCAGGTGTGGCTGCTGATCAATGTGACCTCACAGTCAGGATTATTGATCAGGAGCTTTTTATAACTGCATGATGGATCCAAACAGCAGCTCGGACACGGAGACACGGAGACACTGAGACACAGAGACACGGAGACACTGAGACACAGAGACACGGAGACACTGAGACACTGAGACACTGAGACACGGAGACACTGAGACACTGAGACACGGAGACACGGAGACACGGAGACACGGAGACACAGAGACACGGAGACACTGAGACACTGAGACACTGAGACACAGAACAGTGAGATGTGACCGGAGCCGGCCGGACTCGCTCAGACTGAGCTGCTGTTTGTTTTCACAGCCGGCTGCTCTCAGATCAGCCTGCACACAGCGAGCTGAGTCATTAGGTGAAGCTGCTGTTTGTCACCACACTGAGGTCAACGGGCTGAAAACGCCGGAGGGATTCCACCGACGATCAAACAGCTCGCTGCCTCCGTCTTTGTTAAAACACCTGTACGACTGCTGAGGTGAAGACAGGCAGCTAATGAGCTCACCAGGTAACAGGAAGCTCAGCTCGGGACAACTGAAGGAATCAGCTGATCGGACACGAAGCAATAAAAGGCTGAACGCTGGGGACGCACACGCGGGTGACGGACGCCGCTGTGGACCGTGTTACCGTGGAAACGCAGGTTTTGTGATTCCCAAAAAACTAAATCAGAAACTGAAATGATGAAAACTGCAAAGACCAACAGACGTTTCCCGTCCTGAGCATCAGTCAGTCTCTCCTACAGTAATAAAGTCACACAGGTCCATTGTCCGTCCCCGTGGACACATGATCTGATAAATGGACGTGACAGACTAATAACAGAGCGTCCAATCCTGTCCTGAGGTGGAGCGACGGACGCCAGGCCTTCCTGTCGGGTTCAGAGACCTGCAGAGGTCTTTAAGAGAAAAATGAGAAGAAGTTTCATCTCATAACAGTTTCTTTCAGTGGAAATGTTCCCCGGTCAGAAGGACTCAGATTCAGGTTTCACTGCCACATGGAGCTGAGCACAGAGGACATGAAGGTGAAGGTACGGGCCTCGGCTCAGCCCACTTCAACTAAACGTGAAACAACGAGTCCAGTTCAGGCAAATCCTTGATCTGATGATGCTTCCAGCCTCTAATGCTAAGCTAGGCTAACCAGGTCGCCTGCTACCTTCAGTCCTGCAGGCTGAAGATTCGAGAACTGAAGATAAAAACACTGAAATAAATCAGGAGCTCGAGGAAACGCTCGGATATTAAACATGATGAAGCTTTAGGACGATTATCTTTGATCTCACACACACACACACACACACACACACACACACACACACCCACACACAGAAAACACAAACAGGGTCCACACAGACCTGAAGCATCAAGCCTGATGAATATTTTATGACGAGTTCATCCACCGTTCATCTGAGGCTGCGTCTCTCATCGCTCTGTCTGTCATCTGAACCCTGAGGTCAGCACGCTTCCACCTCAGCAGGGAACAAACAGCCTCCGTGGGCACCTGAAGGACGTTAGATCCTCCAGGCGGGTTGTAAAGGTGCTGGGCTGAGCTGTGATCTGGTTTGACACCTTCAAGTCTTCCAGGAAATTTCCCCTCCTGTATTGTACAAATATTACTACACACATCAAAGTGATGATGAAGAGATGTTTCACTGAAATGTTCTAAGTAACATTCAGAAAAAATCCCGGCGACTCTTTTGGACGTGTGAAGATTTAAAATGGACGTTTGGTTGCGGCTCGGTTTGTGAGCGCAGCAGGAGAGACGAGCTCCTGCAAAATGTTTACTCGTCTTTCAGGACAGAAAGAAGTCCTCGTCCTTGTCACTTCCTGTCTCCTGCAGACCTCGTCCACTCTTCGTCTGTCACCTCCGTCTCTCTTCACGCGCCTCTCTTTGTCCTCCAGCCGTCACCTCGCTGCTCTTCTGATGACTTCCGGACGTCTCTCACTTCTGATCAGCTTCTTTTATCCAAGAAAGTCGATGCAGATCTGCTCTCAGGTTCAACGTTCAGGCCACCGGCTCTCTGATTAGAAGGCCTCAGATACAGAGAAACCGAATACTGAGGGTGCTTTTATTTGAAAAGGGCGGCTGGAGATGATCCAGATTTTTCTTCTTCTCATCAAATCCCTTGTGCAGAGCATTAAGAGGCTGTGTGGTTATTAAAGATTTCAACAATTCAACATTGAAATTGTAGAGACAGAACAGAGAGTCACAACATGCAGCTGTGACACTGTGTCCAATGTCGTCATGCTTCAAACTGCATGTCCTCTTAAACAGAATTAGTGAGCACGAAAGCTCCATAAAGATATGAACGATGCTGCAGAGTCACTTCAATAAGATTACTCTTCATGGAGGTTACTACTTGTCCAGCTCAGCGTCTGTCTTTTATTCCACCAAGCTCTCACCAACCGCTAAAAGTCAGACCCAGATATACTCTTGTCTGGTTACACTGCCTGCTTCACACAGCTCCTGTTCTGGCAACGACAACTGGCTCTGCTGACCATCAGCGTTCCCCTGCACCCCGGCCTGAACACCTCCTATTCTGCCTGATACTCCAAAACACCTGCGGTACAAAACACTCCCCTGCCTACCAAACTGAGCTAACATGAGCTAACAGTAGCTAACAAACTGAGTTAACATGAGCTAACAGCAGCTAACAAACTGAGCTAACAGCAGCTAACATGAGCTAACAGCAGCTAACAAACTGAGTTAACATGAGCTAACAGCAGCTAACAACTGAGCTAACATGAGCTAACATGAGCTAACAGCAGCTAACAAACTGAGTTAACATGAGCTAACAGCAGCTAACAAACCTGAGGCTAACAGCAGCTAACATGAGCTACAGCAGCTAACAAACTGAGTTAACATGAGTAACAGCAGCTAACAAACTGAGCTAACAGCAGCTAACAAACTGAGCTAACATGAGCTAACAGCAGCTAACAAACTGAGCTAACATGAGCTAACAGCAGCTAACAAACTGAGCTAACATGAGCTAACAGCAGCTGCAGTTGTCAGCAGTCTTACTTTCCTGTCCATCATAACTCTGTAAATCAGTTCATTTAACTACGTTCTCTTGGTATTTAGTCACAGAGGTTCAATGATTGACACGAGTCGTGTTCGCCATTGTTTCTGCTTCATTAACATGAACCAGACCCGGTGTTGGACACATTCGTGGTGGTTCTGGATGTTTTTATCAGATTTAATGAGAGTATAAATGGGACCGCAGCGGGATTACGGAGCCCACATTAAGTCTCAGCTGCTGGGTGACATTGTCCTCGGATTACCCGCGAACCCGTCTGAATCATTTCACCGTCACGGGACGTGCAGTGAAATCACATTACACCCCGCTGTTGCCCGGGAAAGAAAATCTAATTAACGACGCTCGCTGGTTGCACTACACCTGCAGAGAGAGCACGCTGCAGGAAAGTCCTGAACCAGGTAGCTCACGATGCAGGTCACGCTGCGAGAGACGGTTCTGATGAGATACTGGGTCCAGGTTTCTGCAGAAAGTTCTGCATCACTAAAGAATTATTCTGACTCCTGTCATAAAATAAACTTCGTGCTCATCAGTCTGTTTGACAGTGAAGGACAGCGTGAGGCGAGGGGGCTTCATTTGGGAAACGTCCCATTTCAAAGTAACATGTCTGAGACTGTCGGATTAAAATCAGGCAGAAAGGTGAAGGAGGAGAAAACACTGGGCAGACTGCTGGCATGAAGTAAGACAGGCACGTCCAAAGTCCGGCCCGGGGGCCAATCACAGCCCGCGGTTAGAGGTCATGTGACCCGAAGCTTCATATTTATAATGTATTATTTATGGCCTGCTACGATTGTGTGCCGGGTTTTTTTGGTATGATGAAGCATCATAACTGCTGCTGCTCTGTGATATTTTCAAATCCAGCTGGAGCTCGGCTGTTTGTAACTTCTCAATGATCCGCACAGCGATCAGACGCTGCCGTTAAAAACACTCATGACAGGTCGGATTCGGTCTGAAGTGTTTTAGCACGTGGAGTTCTTTCAGTCAGTGAAGTGAACATTTTGATCACGTCCCTTTAAAGAAGACCATCTGCCTGTCAAGCTGCTTCGCTGTCAGCGACCAGCACAGCTCGCTTTATCTCTCACATGTTGAAAGAAAGTTTCTCTGTCTCAGCAGATCATGATCTCAATGAGAAACTTGTTCTGAGCTGATTTTGGGGAACATGAACTTGAACGAAGAGCTTCTGCTTCTAATCTCCAACGAGCTCTCCAGGGGAAACTTGAAGCGGCTCCTCGTGAATCATCTGTTGCTTCTGCACAACAACCACTGAGAGCCTCTTCAGCCGCTCACAGGAGTCCACTTCTCATCAAACATCTGAAGAGCTGCCTCTGCTCGTCAACACGCCTGTTCGTCTGACTTTGTTGGTTCAAATGAAAGAAGTCAAACAGTCTGAACCTCCAGTGAGCGCTGGCTCACGGGCCGAACTAAGAAACAGCCAGTGGGTGGATCAAATATCAGTTCAGCCTCTGCAGCCATTAATTAGCATCAGAAATAATCGGCTGTGACTCGGCCTCAGACGGCGCGTCATGTTCAGCTTCTGCTCAATAAACCAGGAAGTGGATTCTAGTCATTCATTCATTTATGATTCATGCAGAGGAGATTTCTTTGCCACAGCAACAGTCCTCATTAGCCTGCTGACAACTCACTTCCAGTTCTCTGTTTGAAATTTGACATCAAGGCAAATATTCATATCAAACATCAATAATGAGGCGAAGCTATCAAACTCGTTAGTAAGATGTAACCGAGGACGTTAATTCAAATTCAGACAAGGAGGGTGTGCTTGAACTATCAGGGCATCACACAGAAGCTTTGTGTGGATGCAGGACAGGACCTCGAGCTGTCCTGGCCGTGGACCAGCAGACCAACGGACCAGCAGACCAGCGGACCAGCAGACCAACGGACCAGCGGACCAACGGACCAGCGGACCAGCGGACCAGTGGACCAGCGGACCAGCAGACCAACGGACCAGCAGACCAACGGACCAGCGGACCAGCGGACCAGTGGACCAACGGACCAGCGGACCAACGGACCAGTGGACCAGCGGACCAAGTGGACCAGCACCAACGACCAGCGGACCAGGGAACAGGGACCAGCGGACCAGTGACCAGCGCACCAGGACCGGGACCAGCGGACCAACGGACAGCGGACCAGTGGACCAGCGGACCTGCCACACGGATCTTACCTCTCTCATGTAGCAGGATATTCCTCGCAGGCTTCGCCCATCGCCGTGGGAGACGGGAGCTGTAAAGAAGACAAAGTGAGGACGTCAGTCCACATGTAAGAAGGTCCTCATACGTACAGACAACAAGCGTGTGTGTGTGTGGGTTACCGGGGGCGGATGTTCGAGGCAGGTGTGGGAAATGTTTCGTCTGGTCGGGTTTGATCCGTTTCAGAGGAACCCGGGACTCTCCGATCAACTCATTATGAGTCAACTTATCCTCGTCACACACAGTCAACCTAAGGAGAGAGGAAGCGAGGGAGGAAACAGGAGAGGAAATGAGCGAGGAAAGGTTAACACAGTGACAGCAGTGTTTCCTGTTTCCCCTGAGGAGGACTCGTTCGCCGCGCAGTCGATAACGAGGACGACACTTCCTCTGGGATCTCCTTCAGATCACACCTCCGTCAGCAGCAGCAGGTGGTGCAGGAAATCCTCCACCTGCTGAGGATCTCTGCAGACAGAGGTCATCGATGTGATGGAGATCAACTGCTGAAGCCTGAAATGTCAGATTCGTTCAGGATGTTGGATCAAAGACTTCGACACACTGCGGCGGCGTGGACGATGGTCGGTTCTCCAGATTTTTGGGGACGTGCTTGTCAAAGTGGGGACTGCTCTGAGCGTCAGTGTAGGTTGAAGGTTTAGTTGAATGCGTTATGTCAGCGAGCGTCCTCACAAGTATAGAGGTCCCGGATGTGTTTGACTTCCTGTCAGGTGAGGTTGAAGTCAGGTGAGTGTCTGTGCCGTCTGAACGACAGAGAAGTGAAAAGTTGCACAAATCAAAGCGGATCAGAGCAGGCGGCGGCTCGGTTCTGTCTGCAGATGAAGTGTGACGCCTGAGGCTGACTATCCGGGCGGAGGCGACACCGTCAGGCGGATTAAAGCAAACAGACACAATGATGTGGAGACGGTGACAGGTCAACAGACGGAGAACAAAGAACAACGACACCACACAGATGTGATACAGTGAAACATGTGTGTGTGTGTGTGTGGTGTTGTTGTGTGTGTGTGTGTTTGGGTGTAGTGTGAGTGTGTGTGTGTGTGTGTGTTGTGTGTGTGTGTGTGTGTGTGTGTGTGGTGTGGCAGTGACCTCTGAAAGAATGTAATTTTATTATTTATGAATTGAATCAAAATGAGATTGAAGCTGTTTTGAGGCAGAACGTGTCCAAGGTCATCGGCCTGCTGAGCTGCAACCCACAATGTCACACACACACACACACACACCACACACACACACACACCAACACACCTGACTGATCTCTTCTGATTTATTTGGTGAAAGTTAACAGCAGACCTCGGTCTGAAGTGTTAACCTGCTAACTGTGCACAGCGGTTTGCTCCGTGTTGTCTTTAACATTATTCGGCTACTCGCAGCTCAGCCCACGTGCATCAGAGTTACCAGCTCGTCTCCTTAGCAACCGCGAACTGTCCACAAACTGTTTATTATCTTTCTCTTTTAACAAATGGACGCAGCTGCAGTTGAACTGTGCTTAATATTTCCGTAGACAATAAGTGAGAAGAATTCAACTTTGACTGCAAGATTTGAACCTTTTTAACGTCTTAACTCTAAAACGTGAAGTGAAAACCTGGTCCTCACAGAGATACAGTAACTCTCTCACACCACCCACACACACATATATTTGGGCCTCGGGGATGAACCGTAATGTATTTTTCTCATTTTGTTTTATGAAGAGGAAAGCTTCAGTCTCAGAGGAACCTGAACGTGGACACGAAGGTCTGAGGAGGCGGTGGTGGAGCTCATCACCGGGCCAACCTCTAGGTAAGATATCACTAATTAGCTTCA
>CM024808.1:22443114-22463114 GCA_014281875.1 Nibea albiflora | reverse complement strand
CTGCAGACTTCCAATGAAGACGTGATGATGACATGTCGTGTCTCACCTTACAGGCTCCAGGCAGCAGGTGAAGTTTGACGTACGGGTCGGCCAAACCGTTGAAGTCCATCGGCTTCAGACCCTGCATGCCAAAAAACAGGTGACAAAGACTGAGCATGTTTGTCTTCAAAGTCAAAGATTTCCTCAGGTTCAGTCTTTAATGACGGTTTATTAACTGTCACACTGTGAACACACACTGTGGACGGATTACGAGGGGTCGATTCCCACGCGTGTTCCCTGACCTTCAGTCTTATTGAACGTGGTGCGTTCGATGACTAACCGACAGCTGACGGATGATCACCTGATTTCAACCCGCTGACCTCCTCACAGCACACAGATCATCATCGCTCACATTTCCTCTAACAGCTTTGACATTTGCAGAGATCGATTTCTTAAAAATATTTCAGCTCTTTCAGTCAGTGTGAGACAGACGGTGACCTCACCGACGTGATGGCAGAGGAGCAGAGTGAAGAGGAGAGAGTGAGCGAGCAAGAAGCCGCCGGACAAGAGTAAATCTGGGACTGACTTTTAGTGGTTGGTGAGAGCTTGGTGAAATAAAAGGCTGAAAGACAGACGCCGAGCTGGCTGACTGCTGCTGGCTCCTCCGTGTCTCTGTCAGGAGACGTTTCTGGACTTTTCTCTAACTCTGAAAATGAAGCAGTAATTCAGCTGTCCGATGACGTGAACGGTGAATATTTAATTCTTATAAATTGTAAAAGCTCTTCCTGTCAGCAGCTGTCGCTTCTTTTTTAAGCTGTTAAACAAACGCTTGCTTCATCCTCACAGTTAATCCGCCTGCTCAGGAAACCAGTGCAGGGAAGTCATTCACATTCAGGTACGTTCTCAAGAGAACGCAGAACAGACAGCTCGCTGACGGCACGTTCTCCAGGCCCAGAGATAATGTCTGCAGAAACAAGCTCATTCAATCATCCCAGGACCGGCACTCCATTACTCATGTGTACTCAGTACTACACAGTACTACTACACAGTACTACTACACAGTACTACTACACAGTGCTACTACACAGTACTACTACACAGTGCTACTACACAGTGCTACTACACAGTACTACTACACAGTACTACTACACAGTACTACATGTTGTACTGTTGTAAGATGATCTCCTGAACCACAGGTGTCTCTGTGTTTGCTTTGTTTGGTCCGTTCTTCAAGCCTGAAGGTCCAAAGGACGTAATGTTTCTCTGCAGTCAGCTACACGAGCCAACATTGTTCCAAAGAGAACCTTCAGAACCGCTGCAAAGATCCCGACCACACCACGAGCTGTGTGTTCAGCAGTCAGGAGCCTGAACGGATCCGGATCCGTCCTGGGCTCTCTGGTCTCTGTGCTGCTCTCCCTCAGGTGTAGCTGTAGATGTGTAACTCCTTCTGTGAGCGATGAGCTTTAATATCGTCACCTGCACAGACCATAAATGAAATCTGCTCTTATCCTCTGTGGATGTTCTGCTTCACTGAGCAGAATTATGGAGGCTGCAGTGTAAAAATATTAATAAATCCATAATCGTATTTCAGGCTTATTGAGCCACTCATCAGAGCTGCAACACTTCAGTCTTCTGCACAGACTTCTGTGATTAGGTCAGTAAATTTCAGTGAAACAGAGCAGGCAGCGTCTCGGCATTAATCATCTGATAGTGGCTGTGCGGCAGGCGGAGGCGGCTCAGTCTCACGGGGCCGCGCTGGCTGCTCTGCTCTGTGGATCGACCTGCCGAGTGCCGGAGCAGGAGGTGATGAGGAGAGTTTGTCTGTGACAGACTCAGCTCAGCCTCGTGTTGACGGTCCTGCAGAGTCACGGCGCCGCCGCTTCTCATCTTTATGTCGCTGACACTTAAATTGAGCTCGTGTGTGACGGTTTGCTTTGAATCGACTCAGGAATGACTGTAAACCTCCGTGAACGTCTTTGTGCTGCTACAGTCTGCGGTGAGGCCCGACAGAGGAGAGCACGACAACCACGGCTCGTTGTTTCCACGTGAAATCATCCTTTAACTCCAGCGCACACACCCTCACACCACGCGCCCTGACCACGCACCCTGACCACGCGCTGTGAACACGCACCCTGACACACACACCGTGACACACACCGTGAACACGGTGGTTCATCTGGTCCAACACGTCGGTGCTGCGTTCAGCCGGCTGAGGCCTGAAAGTTCGTTTCAAAGCCTGAACCAGAGGACGGAGGCTGGTCAGAGGTCAGAGGTCAGAGCAGCACATTCATAGCGGCGGGTCGGATCCTTACCTTGGCCCGGAGGACGGTGCAGTGCAGCTCGCTGGAGCTCTGCTCGTATCTCAGCTCAAACTCCAGCGTTCCCAGAGCAGCTGAGGAGAGAACACGCAGAGGCAGACGGAGAAGGAGCGTTATCAGAAGTCACGAAGAAAGACAAGACAACACAGATGAGACTGTTTAAATCTGAATGAATGAACTGAAACATCTCAGATGGAAATCCAGTTTAGTGGAGCCGCTGCTGTCACACGGTGTGAACACAGAAAGCCTCTTCAAGGGAGCAAACACACACACGTGTTCATTAAGTTAACACACTCTGCTGTTATATAAGGCCGTACATGCAGCGTGATTCACGGGGATTAGAACAAAACACGGCTTACACAACATGTGGATCTTTATGCTGAACTGTGAGACACTGCATGATTCACAGACTGATGTGAGCGGACTGGACCAGTTAAATAAGTTAGACATTCAAATGTTGATCAGGCTGCCTGATGGGCTGGAACCGGTTCTGTCTTATCAGATATCAGATACTTTATTCACAAACATCCAACTGCAAAGATACAAAATGAAAAAGTACAAACAGACAAACAGAAGATGAGATGCACGCCGCTGCAGCCTCAGCACGCCGCTGCAGGCTCAGCACGCCGCTGCAGACTCAGCACGCCACTGCAGGCTCAGCACGCCGCTGCAGGCTCAGCACGCCGCTGCAGGCTCAGCACGCCGCTGCAGGCTCAGCACGCCGCTGCAGGCTCAGCACATGTCTGTGGTCTGTCAGAGTCGGGTTGGTTGGTTCCACGCGGTTCTGTTCTTGTTTCTCATGGAGGATTTCTGGAAAGAAGTTCCTGTTTCTCCTCCTGGACTGAATGGGATGGAGAGTCTCTGAGACAGCTGCTGTCTCAGAGACTCTCCACATCATTTGCATTTTATTTCCACAACGTTGGCTCTACATCAAAAGCACAGCTGGCAGGTAACAGTGAACGGCTTCTCCTGAGCGGACCGAGCCTCGGCCTCAGAGCCGGCCGACCCGATGACACGAGAATCAAACCTGAGCAGTTAACGAGCCTCTCGCACGTTTCACTAATTAACTAATTAACCTGTTGATTGAAACCCTTCACCACGATCGTGTGTGTTATCTGACAGTGTGATGTCGACTCTTCCTGCAGAGACGTGAAACGTGACATTGGACTTCCTGTTGAGAAGAAAAGGAATGATCCAAAGTTTGCAGATCTCTCTCTCTCTCTGGGTGCTCTTCATGTTCTACATGTTTTATTCAGGCTTTTCTGGACTCGAACGCCTCTGGTGCTGGATTCTGCACGCCTACACCGACTGAGACTGCAGCAAAAAATCATTCTGTACCAACCTGAAGACGCACTGCAGAAATCATCTACATGACGAAACCTGAAGCTGCTCAAGTGTTTTTTTAGTGACAGCGTCTTCAGCTTCTCTGAGCTTCATCACCGAGAAGCTGAAGACTGACTGACGTTAACGAGGATCTGCAGGGAGGAGCTGCAGCACAAAGATCGTGTTTTAAACGTCTCCTCACTGAAACACACACGCTGCATTATTAATGTCACTTTGTGTCCATAAACAGGTGAATTATTCAGCAGCTGTTTGAACTCTGGCTGAAGCGGTGGAGGAAGAAGTGGCCGCTGGTTTCGTGGCCTCTTGTGGCTGCTGTGAAATGTTTGATCTTCTCATGTCCGTCCACACGTTCCAGTGGAGGTTAATGAATCACTGTCGTCTGAGTTTTGGACAGTCCAACGTGTCTCCACTACGAGACAAAGACTGCATTTCCCCTGCTCGCCACAGGGAGCGCCACCTGTTTCAAACGTGCCACAGTATAAACAGAGAGCTGCAGTCAGCGGCCTCCACTTTGGTCTCCAAGACTGTCTTACTGACTGTCTTACTGACTGTCTTACTGCCTGTCTTACTGCCTGTCTTACTGACTGTCTTACTGCCTGTCTTACTGACTGTCTTACTGACTGTCTTACTGCCTGTCTTACTGACTGTCTTACTGACTGTCTTACTGCCTGTCTTACTGACTGTCTTACTGCCTGTCTTACTGACTGTCTTACTGCCTGTCTTACTGCCTGTCTTACTGACTGTCTTACTGACTGTCTTACTGACTGTTGTAAGATCCTCAGCTGTCGTAGCTGTTTGCTTTGAGGACGGCCGGTGTCTGTCAACACTGTGGATAATGGATGGACGTTTCTCTGTTTGCCAGCGTGAGACTCAGACTCAGACTCTGACTCAGACTCAGACTCAGACTCTGACTCAGACTCAGACTCTGACTCTGACTCTGACGAACTTTGAGCGGCCGAGCTTCAGTAAATTCCAGAGCAACACGTCCTGAACCGACCTGCTGACACCGAAGCAGCTGCTAACGAGTAGCTAACAAGCTAGTGTTCATAAGTGCTGATGTGTTGCTTGGCAACAGTGGAGTCCGACAAATCATCAACAAATCATCTGTTGCAACTTGTTTCTAACTGATACCTGCAGCTGAAGCTGCCGAGCTGGAGCTGGAGCTATCGGACCCTGCAGGAAGTCACTCAGCTGACCTGAGCTCTGCTGTGGACTTCATGCTGACTCATGCAAAAAAGACGCTACAGTCTCATGTTTGTGCAGGTGTGTGGACACGCACAGTAACACACACACACACACACACACACACGGCCAACAGCGAGGCTCACTGCAGTCGTCACTGTCGGGAGCTGTTGATCTCCACCGACGTGTCCATTGCTGCTGGTCAGGGACAGAGAGCCGCCGCCGGCCGCCCGGGCCTGCCTTGGGCCAGCAGAGGAGACAGGAGGTGAGAACCCGCCCATCCCAGAGGCCGCGGAGCCAGGGCTGAGGGCCAGAGGGGAGGAGGCGGGGTTCGGGGAGACGGGGCCGGGGGAGGTGGGGGACAGGCGGGGGAAGTAGGCGGAGATCTTGTCGGATGGGTCTGATGGGGCCGGGGCAGACGTCTATGGCCATGTGTTCCTGGATGGAGATGCTGAGCTTCTTTCCTCTCCGCACCGTATAGAGTCTGAAAGAGCAAACAGCCTGTTAGTTTCATGTTCTGTCTGTCCCAACTGGACCTGATCCAGGACGTGAAGGACCTGGACCTGAATCTGCCTTGAGAGGCCACGCAGATCTGAGACCTGCAGCAACACAACAGGACCGGACTCCGGATCATTCGGACCCTTGCGGACCGCGAAGGCCTGCCGCTTCAGTTAAACTTCCTGTCTGTGTCCGATTTAAGCCAAAACACAAAGATTCAGTTCAGTGAAACGTTTCAGTGACTGACTGAGACAAACAGGAGCTAACGGCGCTCTGGTTGGGACTATTTTCAGCGGTGGATGAATCCACATTTGGTGCTCTACAGTGAGTGTGTGGAGTTAAAATAAACTACAGTGTGTGTTCATGGTGAAACTTCAGATACTTCAGAACCTGGGAGGTTTGAAAGTCATGACTCTGATTCAGATGAGCGACCCGGGTCCTCACCCACGGCCGTCACGTGTTGCACCGAGACCAGAACTCTGAGCCAGTTTGTCACACGGAGCGTGGGCGTCTGAGCGCTGACACCAAACTGCCTTTAAGAACGTTTGATTCCGTACGCGTCCGTTAAAACACATCAATGCTGGAGAGACACGAGACAGAGGACGTCACGTTCACAGGCAGTCCCGGCATCAACATAATCCACAAAGAAAGAACACACCGCTCACGATGATCACGGACCACGAACCACGAAACATTACAGCTCGATCTGTTTGTGTAAATCTGACAATTTAACATTTCCACTCATTTCTCTGCAGCAGGCGTCACACACACACACACACACACACACACACACAGCCGGCCTGACGTCTGACACAATTTATCCCCTCCACCAGCCTCGACGGCCGGCTGCAGGTAACTGACAGCAGGTGTTTAATGAGGACCGTGTGTGTGTGTGTGTGTGTGTGTGTGTGTGTGTGTGTGTGTGTGTGAGGAAAGAAATTGAAACTCGAGATTAGATTTTCAGGAAGCGTTGCAGCACGAAGCTGAAAATGAAACGAGTCATGTTCCGTGTTTTAACGATGTGGTGCGACTCAAACAGACCAATCAGCATCCTGGAAGATTCTACTTCACTCAACTCTCTGTGATTTACAGAGTTTATGATGGACAGTGAAGTAAACTGCTGACAGCTGGAGCTGCTGTTAGCTCATGTTAGCTCAGTCATGTTAGCTGCTGTTAGCTCATGTTAGCTCAGTCATGTTAGCTGCTCTTAGCTCATGTTAGCTCAGTCTGTTAGCTCATGTTAGCTCATGTTAGCTCAGTCTGTTAGCTGATGTTAGCTCATGTTAGCTCAGTCTGTTAGCTGATGTTAGCTCATGTTAGCTCAGTCTGTTAGCTGATGTTAGCTGATGTTAGCTCATGTTAGCTCAGTCTGTTAGCTCATGTTAGCTCATGTTAGCTCAGTCTGTTAGCTGCAGTTAGCTGCTGTTAGCTCAGTCTGTTAGCTGCTGTTAGCTCATGTTAGCTCAGTCTGTTAGCTGCTGTTCGCTCAGTCTGTTAGCTGCTGTTCGCTCAGTCTGTTAGCTGCTGTTAGCTCATGTTAGCTCAGTCTGTTAGCTGCAGTTAGCTGCTGTTAGCTCAGTCTGTTAGCTGCTGTTAGCTCAGTCTGTTAGCTGCTGTTAGCTCATGTTAGCTCAGTCTGTTAGCTGCAGTTAGCTGCTGTTAGCTCAGTCTGTTAGCTGCTGTTCGCTCAGCCTGTTAGCTGCAGTTAGCTGCTGTTAGCTCAGTCTGTTAGCCGGGCTGTGAGACCTGGGACTGACTTTAGTGGCTGCTGCGAGCTTCCTCTTCCTCTGCCTGGCCAAACTAACTCTACCATCACACCTGTGCCCGCTGAGGAGGAGCGCCCCACCTGTGAAAACCCCGCACCTCCTTCATGATGACTGTCTGGAGCTCTGGTTCTGGGGTGTGGACCCGGTCCCTGACCAACGCGGTCTCATCTCTGCAGTGTGAATGAGTCAGCCGAGGCTTCAGGCTCTGCTCGTGACATTTCCAAAATGAATTTACTGGGACGGACGACAGGGACACCCGTCTTCAAGACAAGACGTGTCAGATGAGAGACGCTGACTGACCTCAGCACACGTGAGATTCAATTTATCCACAAATGTAATAAAGCATCAGTCTTCATGTCAGGCAGAATTTTACAGGCGTCACCTGAAGACAGCATACGATGCGTTCACTGACTGAGTGTCTGCATGTTGAGCTGCTCTGCACATTTAAGGTGGAGACAGTAACGTGCTCACACTGTGGAGACCGCTCTTCAGAATTCTGGCTCAGTTGGAAATGAAAACTTTTTGTAGCTGTGTAACTGAGCAGCTTCCATCAAGCCTCAGCACTGCTCATACACGCAGGACGCTCAGCTGTTAGCTGGTGGCACCTCGAGCAAACACAAACACATTCGAATACTCTCAGAGAGTCGCACAATCAAATCCCTTCATCTCCATTCAAGTTAGTGAGGATGAGCGCAGCCCACCGTCAGTGCAGATCAGTGTGTACATCCACCCTGAAGGATGAATGAGTGTGACTGAGAATATAGAGCTGCAACAAGCAGTAAGTCCTCTGCAAGTCGATACGATCGATAGATACAATCCACTCTGCCTCACGCCTGTCTGTGAGGAACATGTAAGAAGGTCTGCAGACAGCAGCGTGACTCTGAATAATGTCCCTAACAGCCACTCATAGAGGAGATGAAGGTAACGCTGATCCTTTAAGTAACAGCATGTCAGGACAGTGTGACACCTTCACGTTTGTCCAGAGCTGAATGGGTTTCAGGTGAACAGCTGCTTTCAGACCTGCAGCCTCCCTCATCATCTCTGAAGAACAAATCAGATGTTCAGTGAGGACATTAACAGCGAGAGGCTGATGGTGGGTGTGTGGAAGTGTTCCTGGATAAAAAGCTCTGCGGGGGCGTCCGTAACGAGGCCGAGGCAGAGCTTTATCTCCAAACTGAAGACTGAGCCGTCCACCGATCCATGACGTGACGGGCTGTGGTTCTAGAAGCCGACGACCTGTTTCTTTGTGCAGGCTTTGATTTGTGTCATACTTGAAGTTAATAAAAGCTTGTTCGCTGTTTTTCTTCATCAGTGAAGTGCTGCGTTTTCTGTTGGATTCCCCCTCAGAGGCTTTTAGATACGCTGCTGTGAGCTGAAGGTGGAAAATGGATTCATGCACGGTACGACGCTCCGAGACATTAACATCATTACAAGACAGCTTTAAAGGCAACGCAGAGCCAGTGTCAGCGAGCACAACCAGGAACCCAGCAGTGTCCAGTCTAACAGTGAACACAGTAACAGAACCTCTGAACCAGCAGTGTCCAGTCTAACAGTGAACACAGCAACAGAACCTCTGAACCGGCAGTGTCCAGTCTAAACAGTGAAACACAGCAACAGAACCTCTGAACCAGCAGTGTCCATTCTAACAGTGAACACAGTAACAGAACCTCTGAACCGGCAGTGTCCAGTCTAACAGTGAACACGGCAACAGAACCTCTGAACCGGCAGTGTCCAGTCTAACAGTGAACACAGTAACAGAACCTCTGAACCAGCAGTGTCCAGTCTAACAGTGAACACGGCAACAGAACCTCTGAACCGGCAGTGTCCAGTCTAACAGTGAACACAGTAACAGAACCTCTGAACCGGCAGTGTCCAGTCTAACAGTGAACACGGCAACAGAACCTCTGAACCGGCAGTGTCCAGTCTAACAGTGAACACGGCAACAGAACCTCTGAACCGGCAGTGTCCAGTCTAACAGTGAACACGGCAACAGAACCTCTGAACCGACAGTGTCCAGTCTAACAGTGAACACAGCAACAGAACCTCTGAACCGGCAGTGTCCAGTCTAACAGTGAACACGGCAACAGAACCTCTGAACCGACAGTGTCCAGTCTAACAGTGAACACAGCAGCCTGCCGAGCCGGGTTTGGCTCCCGGGCTGAGTCAGTTCAGTTAGCTACACGGCTGACCGAGCTAACCACAGTTAGCGCTTCACAGTTGAAACAGAAATGTATTTTCTGGTTCCGTTAAAGTTCATCTGGCAGTCATCATTCGGACGAACCAAACCATTATCTGGAGTGTTAATATAATTATGATATAATCATCATGATTAGGAGCCATAATTATGAGATGCTGCCCATCACTGTGACTGTTTTTGTCATTACTCCTGGCTCCAGAATGTGCATTCACTCTGTGGGAGTGCGAGCTGGCTGTGCTGCAGTTTGGAGCCGCTGTCGTCATGTTTAATTCAGGGGGAAGCGGCATTTATCAGTGGAAACATTCTCCCACTTGAAAGTGAAATCTGGAGCTGGTCCAGTGGCTGATACTCAGTCACAGTGGGATTACTGCTGAGACTCAGCGGTGGAGAGTTAAGCTGAGGGAACGGCACAGTCGAGTATGCTAATGAAGACGCATGAAATGCTTTTCTCCCAGCATCCTCCTCACCTCGCCTCCTCTGCTCTTCACTGTCCTATCTCACCTGCCAATCACTCTTTATTCTCGTCCTGACGTCTCTGTCCGTCTCTGTCGCCGTCATACAGCTGAACCTCCACGCTGTCTTAAGTTGTCTTGAAATGAGGCTTGTTGATGCAGGACGTGGACACCTGGATAAGTTCTGTCTCAGCACCAGCAGACCCGACAACAGAAAGTGACTCTGCACAGTGACGACGTTCAAGAACATTTGAAGCTCTGAGTTCGTCTGTCTGTCTGAGATACGATGGAGGTCCACAGGTCCACGTCTCCTCAGCGCTGATCACTGAAGAGCAGCTCGTCGTCTGTTTATTCAAAGTTCAAAGTTTTATTCTTATTTTTCATGAGTTGCTTTGCGGGATCGTCTCTGTGAAAGAGCCTTTGTGACACGACGGGAAGCTGAAGAGAGAATTAATTTATGAATTATAATTGGACAGAAAAATGAGATTCAAAAGAAATTGAACATCTCGACTTTTTAGTCCAGAAAATCTAATTAATGAAAGTTTGACTTCTTTATGAGAAAGAAGACGACGAGTGGAAAGAATCACTTCAATTATTGTTTGACTTTGTTGAATGTATTAAAGGACAGACGAGGACGTGTCCACACGTTTACTGTCCAACAGAGTAAGGGCAGTTCAAATGATTGTCCTTTAATACCTGAACATCATGCTGAGCCAAAATCAGCTCCATAAGAATCAATACAACCTTGTGTTTGCAACCAGTGCAGTCCCCCCTGCTGGCGGTTAGCAGGACTGCAGGCCCGTTCATTATTCCTACACTGACAGACGGAGAGGTGAGTGTGTGTGGCTGAGGCGGCCTCCACGTGTGTGTGTGTGTGTGTGTGTGAATATCTAACAACACAGTGCAAACGGTGAATTTCCCCTCGAGGGATTCATAAAGTCAGACCGCAGACTGCTCCAGTCTTCTGGTTGTAAATCCTCTGAATGTGTTTTGCAGATTTCACCTCTGACCTCACTCAGCGGCGTGTGCAGTGATGTCACAGCGTACCGGGAGTACACTGTGACATCACTGCAGGACGCTGAGAGGTTGAACCAGCAGAGGTCAGCAGAAACACGGTAAGATGACAACACTGAGGTCCTTTAACTTAGGAAAGATCAGCTGGATGAACAAACAGCTGATCTTTATTATTTATTATATCAGTGTTCATTCAGACCTGAAGGATTGTTCAGTTATTTATATGTTAGGTCTTAAAGGTCCGCTGTGAGACACACACACACACACACACACACACACACACACACACACACACACACACACACACACACAGCTCGTACAGTGGACAGTGGATCAGAGACAGCAGAGCGTGAATGTTACAGCGGACCTTTAAAACGAGACAGATTTGAATCAGTCAGTGAAAGTTTCATAACACAGAATGTGAGTTCATTATTAATAGATTTATTTTGAACCATCTGTGGCAGTTTTAATGAACTCAGACTGTAAACTGAGGAATTATCACAGAAAACATGACGTGACAAACAAACAGCCTGATCCGTAAAATATGTTTCATCATCGTCGACACGTCATGTGACACAAAGTTTCTGTCCAAAGATTCAAACAGAAGAATCAAAAACTGACGATCAACAAAGTGCATCAAAAACAGCAAACAGCTGATCTGCACGAAATATGCAAATATGAAACAGACGAGAGGAGGAGAAGGAGGAGAAGGAGGAGAAGAAGGAGAAGAAGGAGAAAGAGAAGAAGGAGGAGAAGGAGAAGAAGAAGGAGGAGAAAGAGAAGGAGGAGAAAGAGGAGAAAGAGGAAAAGGAGAAGAAGGAGGAGAAGAAAGAAGAGAAGAAGGAGACAGAAAAGAGAAACTGAAGAATAAAAGCTGAATGTTCCGTCCGGCAGCAGCGAGCAGATAAATCATGTTCTTACCTCTGATTGAGCGCGTGCAGCAGATTCCAACACAAACAGGTGGACGTCTGTGCACGAGGGGTCCGCACTAACAGGTGGAGAGAGAGGCAGCCGAGCGAGGGAGGAGGGGAGAGAGAGAGAGAGAGAGAGAGGGAGAGAGAGAGAGAGAGAGAGAGACAGAGAGAGAGAGAGAGAGAGAGAGAGAGAGAGGGAGAGAGAGAGAGAGAGAGAGAGAGAGAGAGAGAGAGAGAGAGAGAGGAGAGAGAGAGAGAGAGAGAGAGAGAGAGAGAGGAGAGAGACAGAGAGAGAGAGAGAGAGAGAGAGAGAGAGAGGGACTTTAACCCTTTCTCTGCCTGCTTCCGTCCTCTCTGTGTTTAATATCCTTCCTCGGAGCTTCACATTCATCTGACACGTCCACAGTGATGAAGCTCTTCCTTTAATCACACTTCACATGTATTAGATTAACTCTGCCTCACCCCCTCACCCCCTCACCCCCCCTCTCTCTCTCTCGGGGTTGCACATTGTTGCAGATGGGGGATGAAAACAATGTGCCAACAGCAGCATCTGTCTCTCTCTGTCTGTATAATTTGTGGTTAATGACGCCTAATGATACATGTGTGCATCCAACACACACACATGTGCAGCCACATGCAGAGCTGCACTCTCTTCTTTTACTCCTCCCCTCCAGGAAAGGGTGGAGAAGATCTGCCTCTCCATGCCTCCCCCCTTTGATTTCATCCCTCCTCCTCCACCTTTTGTTCTGCTCTCCGCGGTCAGACAGACAGGTGTCCCCGGGGTGAACAAGGAACTCCATCCATCCTCTCTGCATCTCATCCACCCACACACTCTCTCCTCCATCTACCATCCATGCATGCCAAAGAAATGAGGCACCTTCATTTCATTTAGTTTATGTTATTTTGTTGTATTTGTCCTCATGCTCACAGCTCTGCTCTGGTCTCCATCTCTGTCTCCATCTCTGTCTCCATCTCTGTCTCCATCTCTGGTCTCCATCTCTGTCTCCATCTCTGTCTCCATCTCTGTCTCCGTCTCTGTCTCCATCTCTGTCTCCATCTCTGTCTCCATCTCTGTCTCCATCTCTGGTCTCCATCTCTGTCTCCATCTCTGTCTCCATCTCTGGTCTCCGTCTCTGTCTCCATCTCTGTCTCCATCTCTGGTCTCCATCTCTGGTCTCCATCTCTGTCTCCATCTCTGTCTCCGTCTCTGTCTCCATCTCTGTCTCCATCTCTGGTCTCCATCTCTGTCTCCATCTCTGGTCTCCGTCTCTGGTCTCCGTCTCTGGTCTCCGTCTCTGGTCTCCGTCTCTGGTCTCCATCTCTGTCTCCATCTCTGGTCTCCATCTCTGGTCTCCACCATGACAGAAACCCTGCAGGCCTCTCACAGCACGATGAAGAAACAGGATGGAATCATTCTTTCTGTTTTCCAGCAGCTGAAGCGTCTCTTCACGTCCTGATTTAGATTTTTGAGTCGACTTCAGACAAAGAAAACGTTCATCGATGAATCAGTTAAAGATTCAAACTTCAGCTCTGCTGTGTGAACACGTCCACCTCCTCTGTGAGCCTGAGGAAGCAAACCTCCACGCGGCTCAGAGTCGGCCCTCTGCCGTCTGTCACCACGAGTCAGTCCACTCCAAATAAAACCCGAGGCAGTAAAGACGACACCGAGTTAAACCTGAATCTTCCACACACGATCGGCTTCACAGGCTTTGACACAGTTCATGTCAGTACCAGCCGCACAGAGCGCTAAGGCTAATTATATATTGGCTATTATATAGCATATGGCTAATTAAAAACATTAGAGTTAAGACAACAGTGCTGCGGGCCGGCGCGGCTCAGGTGGTTCGTCTCCTCGTCCAGTCGAAGTGTCTCAGAGTTCTGATGACAGCTTCCATACAGAGTGAACCCAGCGGGCCGAGGCGCTGTCCGTCTGAGCCTGGTGGAGTTTGACCTTTACAGAGACATTTACTGAGACCAAACAGTTCCAACCATGAGCGAGCGCCGGGCCACACTGCAGAGGAAAAATGTCCTTTAAGAGCAGAACCGCCGAGCAGAACCCGGGTCGTGGTGTCTGTGCAGATGTCGGTCCACTGCGATCTTGCTCATGGTGACAGGCTGAACGTTGCAGCGTTTCCTCTGTGGTTCGTTAAAACTGTGATTGAATTCACAGTAAACATCCACACGCACACACACACTGAGCCGCCTCACTGTGACGCGTCTGCCTGCAGCTTCTCCATCCGACCATCCATCTTCATTTCCCCGTGTGTTTAGGACAGAGACAAACAGGATGCTGCAGAGATGAAGCGCAGAAAGGTCTGCTGATCTGAGCTTCAGTTATCTGAACTGCAGTTATCTGAGCTTCAGTTATCTGAGCTTCAGTTATCTGAGCTTCAGTTATCTGAGCTTCAGTTATCTGAGCTGCAGTTATCTGAGCTTCAGTTATCTGAGCTTCAGTTATCTGAACTTCAGTTATCTGAGTTTCAGTTATCTGAGTTTCAGTTATCTGAGCTTCAGTTATCTGAGCTTCAGTGGCCTTATACAATATAAATATAACAGCCAGTATTAACCTTTCAAACTAACAAGAGTAATTCACTGCTGAAGTCAGAAGACGTCGTGACCTCGAGGACGAGAAAGACGGCCACAAACAGCCCGGACAGACTCAATTTGTTTCCCACGCTGCTAACGCTAACAAACTGAGCTAACATTAGCTAACGGCAGCTACAGTTGGTGGCAGAGTACGGCCCACCGTCCATCAGGAACAGCTTCTTCTTCAGCAACTGCACCAGTCCAAACCTCACACCTCGATGCCTCACAGCTCATCACAGTGGATCGTAAGTGCACAGATGGCTGCGAATGAAACTGTAAAACATAAAACATACTGCTGTGAGAGAGGCAGGCGACTGTTACGCACTGCAGCAGACAGCAGAGAGCGCAGAGAGCTGCAGAGAGCTGCAGAGAGCTGCAAGAGTCCAGCAGAGAGCTGCAGAGAGCTGCACGAGTCCAGCAGAGAGCTGCAAGAGTCCAGCAGAGAGCTGCAAGAGTCCAGCAGAGAGCTGCAAGAGTCCAGCAGAGAGCTGCAGAGAGCTGCACGAGTCCAGCAGAGAGCTGCAAGAGTCCAGCAGAGAGCTGCAAGAGTCCAGCAGAGAGCTGCAGAGAGCTGCACGAGTCCAGCAGAGAGCTGCACGAGTCCAGCAGAGAGCTGCAGAGAGCTGCAGAGAGCTGCAGAGAGCTGCAAGAGTCCAGCAGAGAGCTGCAAGAGTCCAGCAGAGGAAGGAAGTGAACTGGAAGTGTTTGTGCTGTGAGCGCTCGGATCAGCAGCACTGACGCCGTTAAAACATGCAGCTGAAGCAGAAATTCAATTCACCAGCAGACCAGAGAGGACGACTGGACCGGAGAGACAGAGCTGCTGGACTCTGCTCGCTTCATTTGATCCTTGTTCAGATGTTTCTGTGCCCGTGCTCTTCGGCTGACGTGAACACCCTCCACACACTCCGACCTTCGTTACAGTCACCTGGACTGCAGTACATTTTCCCATCATGCCCCTCTGCCAGCTCGCGTCTCAGGTGATTCGGCCTCGTTTCATGAATCCTTCAAAGCATCAGCTGATCGCTGCTTCTCCTCGTCACTGAAGCTCATTTTCAAGCCCAACCAGACGTTAATTATTGATGCTAATGAGTCAGATAATTGAACATGTGACCTGCGTCCTCAGAGGTGCGCGCTGCCGAGGACTCGCTCATGTCTGAGTGTTATTAACTCTAACGGCCTGTAAGAAATGAGACAATGACCACGAGGCCTCCAGCCTCTGTCCACTGTCATGAACAGACGCTCATCTGCATAATTAATCAGTCAAATTAACACATTTGAAGAAATGAAGAGTTTCCTCCTGAACGTTCGTTCAACGTTTGAAGATCGCAGACGTCATGAAAACATCCAGAGATTCAGATCGTAACAGCTGAAGCCTCGAAATGATTTCACATGATTTCAAATGATTTCACATGATTTCAAATGATTTCACATGATTTCAAATGATTTCAAATGATTTCAAATGATTTCAAATGATTTAACATATTTCAAATGATTTCACATGATTTCAAATGATTTCACATGATTTCAAATGATTTCAAATGATTTAACATGATTTCAAATGATTTCACATGATTTCACATCTCATGAAAGTTTATTTCTTCTACGTTTAATTATTTGTTTCGGCTGTAATCCAGTTACGAGTTCGTCATCGTATCAATATTCATATTTTCAAACATGCAGGTCCGTCCATGTTTCATGGCCCACAGTTCAGTTCAGGTAAAAAAGTGTCTGATCCGGTCTGGACCAGCTTTGATGTGTCTTTGTGACACGGTCTGTTCTGCTGCATTCACTGACTCTGCTGAATCTACCTGTGCACCTGCAACTACCCATGAGACCCAAACACCTGAAGAGTTCAGGTAAGCAGAGACAGACAGCAGGTCTAGGACTCGGCAGGTTTAAACTCAGACTCAGCAGGAAGCTTGAAACAGGCATGCGTAAAGCGGGGTCAGGCTGAGGGCAGAGGTCACACAGAGTTCATACACGTCCTCCTCTCCTGTTCAGCTGTGTGACGTCTTCAGTCATTCTTCATGTCCTCGTCCTCGGCTCGCTCTTCATTGATGCTTAAACAACATATTAGTGTCTGATCATCTGAAGGAATGAAGCAGTTAGAGCTCATCAGGCTGCAGTGATCTATCTGTGAAGAAGTTCTCCTTCAGCTACATGAACAAACCTCCTGGATTATCTGTGAAGATCGAGGTTGGGCCACATGGGGGCAGTAATGAGCTTGTGACAGCTTGGTTAACCAGAATGACGTGAAGAAGACGCCTCTAATGAAAACTCACCTGAACGAGTGGCACACAGGTAAAAAGTAAAAAGCAGATTACAGATTGTTTGGTGCACTTTAAATAATCGTGAGCGTTTGTGTGTTTGACACATTTAATCCTGTAAGACGTTTCAGACTCCGTCAGTCTGTTTGTTTCTGAGCTGAGGAAGAATAATTAGAGAGGCATTAATTAACACGCAGCCGTCAGCTGTCATCGTGTCTTAGAGCTGGTGAAGCTGAGAGGATTTCCTGTCTGTGAGCAGATTACTGATGCCGTCAAACCAAATGTTGCTTCTTGTTCTGAACTTTTGAATCTCGTCTCCATCTGAACGAACCTGCAGAGAAGACAGAGCACCTGCAGAGAGGACAGAGCACCTGCAGAGAGGACAGAGCACCTGCAGAGAGGACAGAGCACCTTCAGAGAGGACAGAGCACCTTCAGAGAGGACAGAGCACCTTCAGAGAGGACAGAGCACCTGCAGAGAGGACAGAGCACCTTCAGAGAGGACAGAGCACCTTCAGAGAGGACAGAGCACCTGCAGAGAGGACAGAGCACCTTCAGAGAGGACAGAGCACCTGCAGAGAGGACAGAGCACCTTCAGAGAGGACAGAGCACCTGCAGAGAGGACAGAGCACCTTCAGAGAGGACAGAGCACCTGCAGAGAGGACAGAGCACCTTCAGAGAGGACAGAGCACCTTCAGAGAGGACAGAGCACCTGCAGAGAGGACAGAGCACCTTCAGAGAGGACAGAGCACCTTCAGAGAGGACAGAGCACCTGCAGAGAGGACAGAGCACCTGCACCCGACTTCACCTCATCACGTCCTCCGACTGCTCGGCTCCACCTGTGTGTGACGGTAAGAGGTGTGTACAGGTGGAGGTCAGGTGACTCCTAAACTCGTTAATGTCAGTCTGAGCCTTCAGACCGAAGTTCTGTTCAGCTTTAGTCACAAACGTTTCTCTGAAGAATTGGACTTGATGAAAGAAGATCTTTATACTTTAAAGTCAGTTTAGTTGAATGTCAATGTTCAGGTCGGGTCATTGACCTGGACCAGAACCAGGAGCAGTTTGAGTTTGAGCAGCTTGTCTGGACATGATGGCAGAGGAACGTGTCGGACCTTTGCTGGAGCAGCTAGTGTCAACCTGAAGTGGACACTCATCACTGCGTCTCGCTGTGTCTCTGCTACAGTCCTGCTGACTAATGAGACTCAAACACTGTTTATGTAACAGGGCCGAGGTTGAATCTGAAGGATGAAATATTTTTAGACATCTTCAGCTTTAATTTGACTCTTAACCCTCAAAACAAATGTTGAATTCATCTAATCACAGACTGTCTAAAACCTGGACGTAGTCTCTGAGACTGTCACAGACTGTCTAAAACCTGGACGTAGTCTCTGTGACGTCCCCGCAGACTGTCTAAAACCTGGACGTAGTCTCTGAGACGTCCCCGTAGACTGTCTAAAACCTGGACGTAGTCTCTGTGACGTCCCGCAGACTGTCTAAAACCTGGACGTAGTCTCTGTGACGTCCCCGCAGACTGTCTAAAACCTGGACGTAGTCTCTGTTACGTCCCGCAGACTGTCTAAAACCTGGACGTAGTCTCTGTGACGTCCCCGCAGACTGTATAAAACCTTGACGTAGTCTCTGAGACGTCCCCGCAGACTGTCTAAAACCTGGACGTAGTCTCTGTGACGTCCCCGCAGACTGTCTAAAACCTGGATGTAGTCTCTGTGATGTCCCCGCAGACTGTCTAAAACCTGGACGTAGTCTCTGAGACGTCCCCGCAGACTGTCTAAAAACTGGACATAGTCTCTGAGACGTCCCCGCAGACTGTCTAAAAACTGGACGTAGTCTCTGAGAGTTCCCCGCAGACTGTCTAAAACCTGGACGTAGTCTCTGTGACGTCCCCGCAGACTGTCTAAAACCTGAACGTAGTCTCTGTGACGTCCCCGCAGACTGTCTAAAACCTGGACGTAGTCTCTGTGACGTCCCCGCAGACTGTCTAAAACCTGGACGTAGTCTCTGAGACGTCCCCGCAGACTGTCTAAAACCTGGACGTAGTCTCTGTGACGTCCCCGCAGACTGTCTAAAACCTGGACGTAGTCTCTGAGACTGTCACAGACTGTCTAAAACCTGGACGTAGTCTCTGAGACGTCCCCGCAGACTGTCTAAAACCTGGACGTAGTCTGTAATTTATTCATGTAAGTCACAACAGAAGTTCTCAGGACTGTTCATATTGAGCAGATCGTATATAACACACACACACACACACACACACACACACACACACAGTGTATCATATCACACTCTCATAACAGACAAATGATCTGTGGTCTCTCTTTTGGCAATCCTTAGGACTAGTTGCTAGGCAACCAGGGGAGTTTCTAAAAGCACTGGTATCTCCTCTGCAGAGGGGGAGTGATGGTGTGTGTGTGTGTGTGTGTGTGTGTGTGTGTGTGTGTGTGTTCAGTCCATATAGTGAAGCTGGTTATGTAACGCAGTCTTGAAGCTGGCCTGCGTTCTCGTCTCTATAAATATTCCTGCTTCAAACATCTGAAGCCAAATCCTGCTGGCTGCAGGTGAGCGGGGGGATTCGAACCCTTCTGCTTCCTGTTTGTCGACAGTCGACAGCATCAGTGCAAACACTGAGCCGAGACACTCAGAGCCAAAGCACAGGATTAAACAGAAATAGTGCCGAGCTGCTTCACATTTCTCTCCAAACAGAGAAACTGAGCCTCGGTTCAGGATCCGGTTCAGCCCGGGAAGGTTGACTCCTCACAGGACTCATAAACGGTGCGTTCAGGTGCCTCACAACGAGCCAGATATCAACGACATCTGTGCATCTGTGGTATCATGTTCAGCAGCCTCTCCTCAGCTGAATTTCAATGAGCCTCAGTGTGTTGGGTTCATCGACCGTCTCATTGTGTACGAACAGAGAACCGTCTGCAGCCGAGGCGTTCAGGTGCTTCAGTACAAACACATTTCAGGACATGTCAGTCAGCAAACACACGTATGTATTACTTCATATCTGATGTGCTGGCATCACCCTGACTGACTGTGTCTGTGTTCATCTGTCCTGATACATTCACTCTTTAAATCAACGTGCTGTAACTATTCTGTGACCTGCTGCTGATCCACACTGACCTGTGATCAGGTGACCTGTGATCAGGTGACCTGTGATCAGCTGACCTGTGATCAGCTGACCTGTGATCAGGTGAACGGTGTCTCTGTCAGTCGTACGTCTGTTCTCACACTATGTAACTTTGGGCTCCGGGTCGGGAGAAGTACGTAACGCTTTACGGCACTAAGTCACACAGCACCAACTATTTCACTGATTCTGGTGAAACTGGATCAGATTTGATGGAGAAAATGTTTCCTGGTTTTCCCTCTGATGTCCTCCGGCTGCTCCGCCTCAACTCTCTGTGATTTACAGAGTTTATGATGGACAGTGAAGTAACCTGCTGACAGCTGGAGCTGCTGTTAGCTCATG
>CM024808.1:22430614-22438114 GCA_014281875.1 Nibea albiflora | reverse complement strand
GGACGTAGTCTCTGTGACGTCCACGCAGACTGTCTAAAACCTGGACGTAGTCTCTGTGACGTCCCCGCAGACTGTCTAAAACCTGGACGTGGTCTCCGTGACGTCCACGCAGACTGTTTAAAACCTGGACGTAGTCTCTGTGACGTCCCCGCAGACTGTCTAAAACCTGGACGTAGTCTCTGTGACGTCCCCACAGACTGTCTAAAACCTGGACGTAGTCTCCTGACGTTGATTGTTTCGACCCATGTGGTTTCAGCGCTGTATAGACAGAACTCTAAACTGTGTAAACACAGTGTGTGTGACATACATTATTACTGACCCTGCAGCAGCACACAGACTTCAACAAAGTGAGTCAAAGGCAGGCTTGAGGTTGCCAAGCAACCAGGGTCAGCTGCAGGTCAGAGTAATGAACTGCAGCTGTGCTCTGTCTGTGTGTGAGTGACTGCTGAGAGACACAGAAAGTCTCTAAATGAACCCCCTCCAACTAGTGGACACTAATGCCAAACGGTAGGTGGTATCAAAAAGCCCAAATGACCGTGAGCATCCTCATCCTGTCGACTAGTCCTGTGCCCAGTTTGAGAGCTAAATGTCAAAAACTGGCCTGGGTCATCAGGTAAAGAGCAGGTGGTCTCTGCCCTTCTGGAAATTTCTCCTCTCAAATTAACATGGGAGTATATGGGGCTGTGGATGGGTGTTTCTGCCGCATCTTTGCGTCTCCTGCCAAAACTATAATACTGACAGCTTCAGCAGTGGTATCACTGCGACGACAACAAAATTTCCTGTGTTTCTATCTTTAAATGATTTCTGTAGCTTGACATTTGTGGCCGCAGTCGCAGTTTACAAATTTATTTTATGACAAATTTTTCTCTCCACTCCACTCTAGCAATGACATCACGCACTCTAGGTCTCAAAAATTCTCACAATACACACTCATTCTTTTTTTTTTTTGGTGTGTTTTTATGGCGATTTCTGGCAAAAACGTTCAGTGAAACTCTTTGAAAATAACACTGCCCGCGTCGCCCGGCCGAGCCCGTCGTTTGTGTATGTGTGACAAAAACTGCGGGACAAGAAGCACCGCCAAAAACGGCATAAGAATAATAATAATAAGCGCGTGGATAATAAAGAGTGTGCTCTTTCAGGCACACTGTATGCTTACTGTATGCTTCACTATTCACATGCTGTATGTGGAACCAGGCTGATCAGCGTATGTTGAAGACTATGGTACCAACATCTGTTGTCAGGAATGAGGATAGCTGGAATGTCAAGGAATGGTTTGAGTTTCCTGTTTTATTTTGTCTTCTTGTGTCTGTAGTTTTACTTCCTGTCTTTGTTTTGATTGCCTGTTCCACCTGATTAGTTTCACCTGTGTCTCGTTAGCCTGTCTTCACCTGACTATTTAGTCCGTGAGCTCTTTGCTTTCAGTGTCACTTTGTTGTCTCAGCCCTGTCTCTATAATATCACTTCTGAAGTGCACACTCTGCCTCCTGGAGCGTCTCCCTTTGGGCCTTTTCTCAAGGTAACTTGTTTGCGGATACTAAAAACCCTCGAAGCCCAATCACAATCACAATTTCATGAATTACCTTTCAAAGGTGTAAACTTGACTAAAGTCTAATGTGGAGTCTCATGTGGATCACTGAGACTGCAGCATAGGCTAACCTGTGCATTAATCCACACAAGTATACACGCTAACTGACAGTAAACAAGTTTAGCCAGTCTTGTTGGAGTCTTGGTGCAGTCTGAGCTGTCATTAGTGGAGTCAGAGTTTTTCATTTTTTAGCCTTTCCAAGCTTTATTGATAGAGACAGCTGAAGAGTGACAGGAAATGTGGGGCACAGGTCGGGACTCGAACCCTGGCCAGCCACAGCGAGCCTTCGCATCGGGACGGCTACTCCACTGACTGACCTGCTGATGGTTGTTGTGTTCCTCAGCCCATGCAGTGAGGTCCACGACAGATTCCTGTCTGTGTTTGATGCTCTGCTGTGTGCAGCGCCTGAACATCACCGACACACATGATGGGTTGTAATGGAAACTTTATATTACATGACTGTGCTCTTTTTTGAGCATATACAGCCATGCTTGATCTCAATAATATTCTGAAAAGTTTTTGAAAAGTATAACACTGTCTTACAGTCCTGTTTGGTTTTACTCTGTACTTTCATTTATGCAAAGTGTTGGTAGCAGCAGCTGTTTGCTGTATTAACCTGACCTTGCTTCACACGGTCCATGCAACAGTAAGATAAGTAACTCATCAGAATGATCAATGCTGGTAGAAGTGAATATGAATCGTGGGACGGCCCCGCCCGGAACATTTTCTGCAGATGCTCTCGTGCATTGTTGAACTCTGTGTGAGCTTTCCAGAG
Source organism: Nibea albiflora (assembly GCA_014281875.1). Taxonomy (NCBI): domain Eukaryota; kingdom Metazoa; phylum Chordata; class Actinopteri; family Sciaenidae; genus Nibea; species Nibea albiflora. The sequence continues at coordinate 22,435,754 of CM024808.1, read as the reverse complement.
AATTTCAGCAGCATGTTTTTCAGCCTTGTTCCTTGTTAGAGAGCTTTCCTCTGACTGGCTGACTCTTTGTATGATATTATGAAGTGTCGACGACTCATTTTACATTACAAACTTCATTCTTAAACTATGTTGTGGAGAAAACTCCACAAAACTTAATGAAATAACAACATGGAGACCAACTGTCCTGTCCTTATAATCATATGTCCGTGTTCTGAGCATCACATGAACATAATACTGTGTGTGTGTGTGTGTGTGTGTGTGTGTTTTGTATTTCATTTAAACGTCTACATGTGTCAGTCTGAACAGATCAGATCACTGAACTTCCTGATCGACTGCTTACTTTGAATCAGGTCAAGATTCCTCAGAAGAGAGAAATACGTTGGTCGTGCTGACACGTGATCCTGAGCTGAGCTGCAGGACTTCATGTTGCTTCACAGCAGAAGGTTTAAATGAGGTCAGCACTGCTAAAACACAAGATCAATCATGAGTTCATGTTTGTTCATGCACACATGTATGTGTTGATTGCTTTCAGTTTTATGATTAATGCAGCACCTGATTCCAGGTGTTCGAGTCCTTCTCTGCCAAGACTTTCCTGAGAAACAGAACAACATCCTCGTGTGCATTATCAGTGAACTGCCTCAGGCCGTTCAGCTCTGGTGACAGTCAGTCAGGAGTGGATGGATGGGTAGATTTCATTCTGGAGTTCAGCCTTGTCTGTGTCTTGTCTAATTCTACTTCTTGCCTTCCTGCCGTGCAGTTGAACAGTCGGTTTTGCTCAGGAACCGTCCTCACTGAGTGAAGGAAGGAGTTTCACTGCCTCCTTTACCATAGGATACATGGAGCATCCTTTAGGAAAGGAAAGGAGCTTCACATCTTGTCCTTGTTTGGAACTGTGCCACCCTGCAGATCATCATATCTTTGCCATAACTTGCTAATGTGTGGTAATGTGTGGTGCACCTCTCTGAGTTCTGTTTCAATGCATTTTGTTTTAACCTGGCAGTTAAAAGCTGTCATGATCTTTCACTCGGTTTCCAGAGAACTGATGGTTTAGGCCAGATTCCAAAGTTCGTATCTCATCTTCCAGTTTGCGTAACCCTGCGCCTCCTGATCTATCCTGTCATGAAGCATTTGGTCATTTCCCAAAGAATGTGGGGCGAGGCTGCGCTCTCTAACACTTTATTAAACACTTGGTTATTTCTCTGTTTCTGCATTCAAAGGCCACCTGTGTGCATCTTTACTTCAAGTTCTATAACAGGGGCATGATCTGATATTACAATAGGAAGGAGCTGATACCGTGATTCAGAGAGGCAGAAATGAACACGGAATCAATTCCTGAGTATGTAAAAAAGTTCCCGATCCATGGATCAGTAACATTAAGGTGTTAATCCCACGAGGGGAGTCCTGGCTCGAACGTGTCACACACCTGGTTAAAGTCACCTCCAACTATCAGCTGATCACCTGGAAAGTCTAAGAAAGGCAGTGGGTCACAGTTGCATTGCTCATTTTTAAAGTTGCATTGCTCATTTTTAACTGTGTGTGAAGGAAGAAAAGGGCGACGTCCTCATGAAGCTCTCTGTGATCTGCTAACCACACTTCACTCTCTGCATGTTGGACTGTCGCTGCCACCTGCTGGACGACCCAAACCTCACAGGCTGCAGCTGTGAGGAGGACCCAGACAGGTCCCAACGTCTGTCCCACATCTGTCCAACATCTGTCCAACGTCTGTCCAACATCTGTCCAACGTCTGTGCAACGTCTGTGCAACGTCTGTCCAACGTCTGTCCAACATGTGTCCAACATCTGTCCAACATCTGTCCAACATGTGTCCAACATGTGTCCAACATGTGTCCAACGTCTGTCCAACATCTGTCCAACATCTGTCCAACATCTGTCCAAAGTCTGTCCAACATGTGTCCAACGTCTGTCCAACATCTGTCCAAAGTCTGTCCAACATGTGTCCAACGTCTGTCCAACGTCTGTCCAACATCTGTCCAACATGTGTCCAACATGTGTCCAACGTCTGTCCAACGTCTGTCCAACATCTGTCCAACATCTGTCCAACGTCTGTCCAACATCTGTCCAACATCTGTCCAACGTCTGTCCAACATGTGTCCAACGTCTGTCCAACGTCTGTCCAACATATCAGGCGTACTGCAGTAAGAATATGAATACAATGAAATCAATCAACCTGTATACAGAGACTGTAAAGTGCAGATGAGTGTATTCACATCATAATCTTAATAAGAGTAAAAGTAACTGCTGGTAAAAGTATTTGATTACTTTATTGAGTACTTGAAATACTGACTTTATATTTTCTATTCATCTGTACATGTAATTTATTTCATCATGTGTTCAAACTGATCTTAAATGTTTTAATGAGTCACATTTTTACGTCAGTGTCGCTTCAACAGAAGAAATAAAATAAACTTTTTATTTGAAAGTATTTTTTATTAATAAACATAAAATCTGTTTTTTGTCCAATCACATTTTTAAAATGATTTTTTTTCTGTTCATTTTTAAGTTGAAGGAGAAATAATAACTGTTACTGAAAACACTGTTTGATAAATGCATTAGAGCGTGAGAGTCAAACAGAACATGGACCTGAACCTCCTGCAGTACCTCTGTGGACCCCCTACGGGTCGTAGACGCTGCATACTTTATAAAACTTAATAACTTTATTTAATAAACTTTGTCAGCTCATCTCTTGTTGTTGTTTTTAGTGTCATCTATGAACTGGTTGATCCAATAAACCATCTGAACCTGGCTGTGATGGGACGTCCTCAGTAACACTTTGACCTGCAGACCTCGAGACTCTCATAAAACATTACTGTTTCCAACAGTGTGAGGTACCTGATGCTACCTTCTACGGCTGCTACATTTCAGAGGGTGTCAGCCTGCCCTCCATCAGTCAGGACACACCTGTGCAGACCCTTCACACCTGGACACAGCCTGTTTGAACCTCTCCCCTGCGGCACAGGAACAGCTTCTTCCTACAGACTGGACAGCTGGAAATAACATTACACGGCCGTTTGTAGAATCCAATCCTTCCTCCGCCTGCACCATCATCAGTCCTTTAAAAGTCTGCATCTATGCACATACACCTTTTAAATATGTACATACTTATTTTTTATGTTCACGTGCGTACCTGTCCCTTGTCTTTAAACCTGTGCATACAACTGAGAGCACAGTGTGTGTGTACACACCTGGTCGATAAAGTGATAGTCAGTGTTTGTGTGTGTTTCTCCTCTCTGTCGTTAGGTTCGTTTTGCTGATGGTTCTTCTGTCATTTAAATTTTAATCGGTTTGTTGTTTTTTAAATATTTATAATAAATTAGACGTGCTGTTCCTGCAGCCTCCGCCAGGTGGCGGTAGATAAAACACGAGGCGTTTAGTGACGCCCAAAAAACACCCGCGAAGAAGAACTCGTCTACCCACAGTCCCTTGCGTCCTTCCGGTTCCAACCATTCGACAGACCTAAGATGGCGGACCGGCGGCGAAGGAGGAGGCGCGCGTCGCAGGACAGCGAGGACGACGACGAGTCCGGCTCGGGCTCGGACAGCGGGAGGTCCGGCTCCCCGGCGACCAAGAGCCGGGGGAGAGAGCCCGACCCGCCCGAGGCGACACCGACCCGGGCGGAGGCGAAGAGCGACGTGGAGTCCGAGTGTGTGAGTAGCTAACGGTTAGCTCCCCGGGCTGACCGCTCCGTGTCCGGCCGCGAGCGGCGACGCACGCCGCTGCTTTTTAGAGCTTCACCCGGCGGCCCGCTTCTCTTACGGTTCCCGTGGCGGGATAACGGAGCTGCGGAGCCGCCTGCGTCTCCACACACACCGGGATGTCCCGACGGTAGGCGGCGTTAGCTCGAAGGAAACTAACGTGAGACAGGTTAGCCGTTGAGTTAGCTGTCTGTCGTCACTCCTGTCTCACGGACACTCTGGTGTTTACTCTCGCTGTCGGTCGGTTCGGTTCGGACGGTAAACACACAGGAAGTGTCTTTCTTGTCGTTTTGTTCCCGCTCTGAGACGAAAAGGCGCCAGTCGGGGGGGGGGGGGCGCGTTCACGGGGGTCGCACGTTTAGCCGTAACACCGGCTCGTGTTCGCTTCGAGCGTTTACGGAAAAATACGAAGCTGGCCGGTTAATCAGCTGATAGCCGAGGAGGGAAGGAGGACCGCCTCAGGTGTGTGTGTGTGTGTGTGTGTTTAAGGCCCCGGACCGGGCTCCCTGCTGCTCGGGCTCGGTTCGGCTCTGATGCTGTGAGTTCACACAGACAGTTCTAACAGTGTTCTGCTTTTATCTGTTACTGCAGCTGGTCTGAGGTCAGTGAAGTCAGGTGAAACACACCTGTGTCTTCACTCCAGGTGCCAGGCTGCATCTTTACAGCCCGTGTTTGTCTCAGGAAGCGGCTCCTCATGGTGTGAGGAGGCTGAGGAGGCTCCTCATGGTGTGAGGAGGCTGAGGAGGCTCCTCATGGTGTGAGGAGGCTTCACAGCGGCTCCTCATGGTGTGAGGAGGCTGAGGAGGCTCCTCATGGTGTGAGGAGGCTCCTCATGGTGTGAGGAGGCTGAGGAGGCTCCTCATGGTGTGAGGAGGCTTCACAGCGGCTCCTCATGGTGTGAGGAGGCTCCTCATGGTGTGAGGAGGCTGAGGAGGCTCCTCATGGTGTGAGGAGGCTTCACAGCGGCTCCTCATGGTGTGAGGAGGCTCCTCATGGTGTGAGGAGGCTGAGGAGGCTCCTCATGGTGTGAGGAGGCTCCTCATGGTGTGAGGAGGCTGAGGAGGCTCCTCATGGTGTGAGGAGGCTGAGGAGGCTCCTCATGGTGTGAGGAGGCTCCTCATGGTGTGAGGAGGCTGAGGAGGCTCCTCATGGTGTGAGGAGGCTGAGGAGGCTCCTCATGGTGTGAGGAGGCTGAGGAGGCTCCTCATGGTGTGAGGAGGCTTCACAGCGGCTCCTCATGGTGTGAGGAGGCTGAGGAGGCTCCTCATGGTGTGAGGAGGCTCCTCATGGTGTGAGGAGGCTGAGGAGGCTCCTCATGGTGTGAGGAGGCTTCACAGCGGCTCCTCATGGTGTGAGGAGGCTCCTCATGGTGTGAGGAGGCTGAGGAGGCTCCTCATGGTGTGAGGAGGCTCCTCATGGTGTGAGGAG
>CM024808.1:22425180-22428014 GCA_014281875.1 Nibea albiflora | reverse complement strand
AACCTTTAAAGAACCCTTAAAGAACCTTCTGTCTGTAAGTTCATGAGATGATTGAATGTGATGATGTGACAGCAGGTGTGTCTTTAATAAAGTTATTTTGTTCATGTGACTGAACTGCAGCCGCCGCTGCCAGGAAGATTATCCTGTCGACGAGCAGCACGACAGCGACACTGTGTTCACAACGGTAACACACACACACACACACACACACACACACACACACACACACACACACACACACACACACTCTATAACTGTAAATCATCAGCTTTCATTTGAATTGTTCCGTTGTTGTTTTTTTTCCCAGAATCCTCAGCAGCACGTGAGTCTAATTCCCAGAGCTCAGCTGGACCTAAAAGATGGAAACGGCGCCCCGAGGCTGCAAGAGGTAATCAATCAATCAATCAATCAATCAATCAATCAATCAATCAATCAATAGATTAATCAACTTGAACTTGATGAATTTATGATTCCAGCTCCCGCCTTTGCCTCAATGGATGATGGGTAACGGAGTTTCTGAGGAGGGAACAAGTCTGCAGGTCAAAAACTGGAGACACAGCGTGGCCGAGGACGTGAGTCAAACACAGCAACTGTGCAAACTCGATAAATACATTAAGGTTAAGTTTGTAATGTTTGTCTTTGTATGTATGTAAATGAGATAATTAATGTAAATGAGGTAATTAATGTAAATGAGATAATTAATGAAATGAGATAATTAATGTAAATGAGATAATTAATGTAATGAGATAATTAATGTAATGAGATAACTAATGTAAATGAGATAATTAATGTAAATGAGATAATTAATGTAAATGAGATAACTAATGTAATGAGATAACTAATGTAAATGAGATAATTAATGTAAATGAGATAACTAATGTAATGAGATAATTAATGTAAATGAGATAATTAATGTAAATGAGATAATTAATGTAATGAGATAATTAATGTAATGAGATAACTAATGTAAATGAGATAATTAATGTAAATGAGATAATTAATGTAAATGAGATAATTAATGTAATGAGATAACTAATGTAAATGAGATAATTAATGTAAATGAGATAACTAATGTAATGAGATAATTAATGTAAATGAGATAATTAATGTAATGAGATAATTAATGTAATGAGATAATTAATGTAAATGAGATAATTAATGTAATGAGATAACTAATGTAAATGAGATAATTAATGTAAATGAGATAATTAATGTAAATGAGATAATTAATGTAAATGAGATAACTAATGTAATGAGATAATTAATGTAAATGAGATAATTAATGTAATGAGATAATTAATGTAATGAGATAATTAATGTAAATGAGATAATTAATGTAATGAGATAATTAATGTAATGAGATAATTAATGTAAATGAGATAATTAATGTAAATGAGATAATTAATGTAATGAGATAATTAATGTAAATGAGATAATTAATGTAATGAGATAATTAATGTAATGAGATAATAACTCGTTTGTGTTTCAGACGTTTGCTCCCAGTCACAGGAGGAACGTCTCCGACTTCACTGATATGTCTAACAGAAGACACTCCCCAGACGGTCCCCAGGTAGGCACACACACTCACCTGTCTCACTGACACACACACACTCACCTGTCTCACTGACACACACTCACCTGTCTCACTGACACACACTCACCTGTCTCACTAACACACACTCACCTGTCTCACTGACACACACTCACCTGTGTCTCTCACTTGTCTCACTGACACACACACACTCACCTGTCTCACTGACACACACTCACCTGTCTCACTAACACACACTCACCTGTCTCACTGACACACACTCACCTGTCTCACTAACACACACTCACCTGTCTCACTGACACACACTCACCTGTGTCTCTCACTTGTCTCACTGACACACACGCACCTGTCTCACTAACACACACTCACCTGTCTCACTGACACACACTCACCTGTGTCTCTCACTTGTCTCACTGACACACACGCACCTGTCTCACTAACACACACTCACCTGTCTCACTGACACACACTCACCTGTGTCTCTCACTTGTCTCACTGTCTCAAATCCATTTCACTTCATTCATTCATTGATGATGTCATCCTCTCCTCCCTCATCAAGCTCTCTGATAGGCACAGACTGAAGAGGAATCTGTCCAATCGGAGCACAGGCTCCCATCAGCTGCACGTAGGTCCTGAGCCCTGATTGGCTGCTGATGTTGGTGTGTGTCAGTTGGGTTGTCAGGTGTTCTGTCATTAACTGACTAACTTGTTAACTGAAGGGATCGGCATCCTCTGCTGTGTGTCATCAGTATGATGCTTCAGTCTCATCACAATGTGTCCAAACATAGTTTGATGAATTGAGGACGACATGTTTATTCTCAAATGTCCACATGAGGCTGAATGCTCTCGCCTGGAGGGGCGGCGCTAACCACAACCTCACTTTAAATGTTGCCAAGAAAGTTTCTCTACTAACCCTCTTGATCATTCATCAGGTTTTAACATTTCTGACACTTCTGGTTGGGTTCTCCTGTCGGGTTCAGATGTTGGTTTCTGCTTCTGGTTTCTGCTGCTGGTTCTGTTGTTGGTGGTGATGCTTCACACAAGGCAACAAATTACAACTCTCAAATGAATGAAATGAATCAAATGGAACAAAAGAGACAAAGTGGATCAGAGACGGATGAAACTGTAGTCTGATCAAATCAAATCAGATTTTCTTTGTACCAAAGTCACAAAACACATTTCTCCTCAGAGGCTTCACAGTCTGTACAGGCAGTGACTCCCTCTGTCCTTAGACCCTCGGTTTCCCCTTTAACAGGGAAAACATGTGGAAGAAAGCTCAGGA
>CM024808.1:22410180-22420180 GCA_014281875.1 Nibea albiflora | reverse complement strand
CGGACAGTGGGAGGAGATCCATGTGATCACCGGAGCTCTGAAGCTTTTCCTGCGGGAGCTTCCAGAGCCGCTGTTTCCCTTCAGCTGCTTCGAGAAGTTCATCGCTGCCATTCGTCAGTACACAGAAATATCCACATGACAGACTAAACACACCTCAAGCACAAACTACATGACACATGAATTGAAACCACAAGACAGGCTAGACATTTTTGCCACAAAGTCACCTACAAGGGTGACTTACTGATGGATAGATAGCTTTAGCCTAACCACTAATAAAGTAGGTAACCATGATTAACTGCTTCTAACTGAACCTGCCATTAGCATGCTAACAGAACCGGGCTCAGCATCTGGACCGGAACGGGTTGGAGCACAGCCTCTGAGAACAACAGGGAATAACGTTACAGTACGAGGTGATTTACAGACTTTATGATGGAAACATTAATCAGTAGTAAAGCGCTAACTGTGGTTAGCTCGGTCAGCCGTGTAGCTAACTGAACTGACTCAGCCCGGGATGCCAGGATCCAAACCCGGCAAGAAAACCACCTCGATAGGCTGCTGTGTTCACTGTTAGACTGGACACTGCCGGTTCAGAGGTTCTGTTGCTGTGTTCACTGTTTGACTGGACACTGCCGGTTCAGAGGTTCTGTTGCTGTGTTCACTGTTTGACTGGACACTGCCGGTTCAGAGGTTCTGTCGCTGTGTTCACTGTTTGACTGGACACTGCCGGTTCAGAGGTTCTGTCGCTGTGTTCACTGTTTGACTGGACACTGCTGGTTCAGAGGTTCTGTTGCTGTGTTCACTGTTTGACTGGACACTGCCGGTTCAGAGGTTCTGTTGCTGTGTTCACTGTTTGACTGGACACTGCCGGTTCAGAGGTTCTGTCGCTGTGTTCACTGTTTGACTGGACACTGCCGGTTCAGAGGTTCTGTCGCTGTGTTCACTGTTTGACTGGACACTGCCGGTTCAGAGGTTCTGTCGCTGTGTTCACTGTTAGACTGGACACTGCCGGTTCAGAGGTTCTGTCGCTGTGTTCACTGTTAGACTGGACACTGCTGGTTCAGAAGTTCTGTTTGGTCCAGAGTCTGGGAAATAAAATTTCAAGATAAATTCTCATTGTACAACTTTCTTATTCAGAAATGTAAATCAATAAGAGCCCAGTGAGTTCTGCACTTATCCAGTCAGATGTCAGAAGACCTACAAATATTCGACCTGAGCCTGAAATGCTGTCCTGAGGAAAGTCAGACCTGATCCAGTGTAGACACCAATTGGTTTGTCTGAAGCACTTTCAAACAGGTCTGACTGGACCATGTTAACCACCATGAATATTTTGTTTGTGGAGATGTTGGTGATTGCTGTTAGGTCAGGCATCTATTTCTGAGTGTTTGAAGCAGCTCTATGTTCATTTCCATGCAGAGGTCCCAGACTACAGCCTGAGAGTGTCCTACATGAAAGACCTGGTTCGATCTCTGCCTTTGCCGAACCACGACACCATGGAATTACTGTTTAAACACCTGAGGAAGTAAGTTCATGCACTAATGTACAAAAGGCAGCGCATTACATCTCATACTTATTAAACACTAAAACATTTGCAGAAAATTATTATTGCAGAACACTCAGTATGTCATTAACTGATGAAAATAATGCATATTCTTGGAATTCTGTCTCCAGGGTCGTTGAGCACAAGGAGTCCAACAGGATGTCAGTTCAAAGTATCGCCATCGTGTTTGGCCCCACGTTGCTTCGCCCCCAGACCGAGTCAGCCAACATGACGATTCATATGGTGTTCCAGAGCCAGATAGTGGAACTCATGCTAAATGAGTTTCAGACGGTGTTCTCCCAGAGTTAGGGGAAATCTCCTGGGGCTCCTCTGGGATCTTCCAGAAGCCTCTGATGGCCTCCTGGAAGCATCCAAACAACACGAGACCTGCCAAAAATCTCCCAAAGTGTCAGGGAAGCATCTTGAACTTTGGACATAAACATCACCTCTTGAATCCAAGTTTACTAGGAATTGAACCTATCTGCCTCTTTTTAAACCACTGTGCATTACATGACCCAAGAAGAACTTGAGTGGAACCAAAGAGAACCATGGACGGGTTTTGAAACCTTTGACAGCAGCTTTACTCTTCAGACCAGATGGAACATATTTTCTGGGCACCTTAAAAACCACAAAATACTTTGAGCAAGAACTCCTCTAGATGTTCCCGATCCTCCTAGAACCTTGTAGATTACAGTATCTGGAACAGAATAGGTTGTCTTCACTGAGGCTTAAAGCTGGCTTCACCGGGCCCCTCTTCAACCACTGTACCTGAAATCATCCTACTTGACCCTAGTGGAGCTAACTATAACCTTGGACTGGTTACAAAAAATTCAAGCCCCAATAAATTTCAGATCTTTCAAGAACTTAGATCTCTGATCTCTGCACCTGAACCAGACTGATTCTGAGACTTGAACAAGCGTCTTCGCGTCTGTTTTAGGTAACAAATCATACGAACTGAGCACCTTGAAAATCAACAAATTTCTCACTTTGAGAAAAAAAAACTTCCCCTGTCCCAGATCCATCCAGAAACCTCCAAAAACTCCTGACCTGAACATCATCTGCTCCTTTTTTCAAATTCTGCAGAGACTTCACTTTATTAGGGGGTTGGACCTGGAACCTGTTGAGTTCATAATGCTCTGAATATTAAACCACCAAGCCAGAGTTAGAACCCTGAATGGAACCATTTGGAACTCTGGACTTCCTCTAAAATCAGCACCTTCACATTGCTTTCAATGTGGCAGACCAAACAAAATGCACCCAACTTCCCGGAATAAAACTCTAAACCCAATATCTAACTTTGAACAGAAACACCTAAACAAATGTTCAATGTCCCACTTTTGTGGAACCTCAAAATCACATAAAGTATCTCAATCATGAGCCATCAGACCATGGGGATTGTGACGTGAAAGTTAGAGACATCATGGTGTTCAAGGTCTCTCACAAGCTGAGCTGAGTAACAACCTTATTCCCAAAGACAAAAATGTTTTATACCTCCATGGAATGCAGAAGCATCTGGGCTTACCTATCCTGAACCAAGAACCAGTTTTCAGATCTAACTAATAACTAATAACTAAAATCTGTGCCTGAGAATATCCAAAATATCCTGATGGACTCTGAAGAGACGCTAAAATCACTCAGCTGAGCGTCAGTTTGTCGTCCGTGTAAAGGATTTAAGGTGTAGACTCTTGTTGGCTTTTTTGTTGTTATGTTGTGAAATTAGTTGCTCAGTGTTTGAGAACTGATTTACAGCACCCAGAAAAATAATAGTTCCTGTAAGGTTTCCTGGTCTCTCTGGTACAAGGAGCCCCGAGCATTTGAAGAACCTCTTTATGTATGACATGGTTCTTCACAAACGTTCTGTGAAGGTTCTCCATCTTTGGATTTATGTGGTGGTAGGTAATAAGAAATAATTTCCATTCTGCATTCATCTGCAGATTATTTTGTCAGTGGAACATAAAACATATTGACATTTAATGTTATATAATGAACCTCTTCATAAAAGTTTCTTTGTGGTTCCTCTATTTCTGGTTTCAGATGGCACTTTTACTTTTCTGAGTGTGCAGACATCAACAGATCTGAAGCGTCAGTTTTACATGAACACACACCTGCATGATTCAAAATATCTTCTTATGTCCACATTCGATCGGTAACCATCAGTCTACGGTGCATTCCCTGGACAGATTTGCACATATGTTCTGAGTCAGTATAAGTTGATACCAAGTAAATGAACAATACCTTCATCAAACACTAAACACTGGATCATTCCTCCTGTTTCAGACTGGAGCCATGGAGCCAAGTTTGAATTTAAACTGTTGTCACAGAGATAAAACGAGTGTCCTTGTGCTAAGCTAGGCTGTCCATTTGAAACATTTGAGTCTGCAGAAAACAAGATTAATTACAGAAATATGAAAATGCTTCAATCTAAAATAAAGTTGAGTAGACGTTCAGAAGACCTGGGATGTTCCCTTGAGGGACTCCACGATTTATAGAAATGTTTGTAAAGGATGAATTTCCCATGAACATTTTTACTATTGTCATTGTGTTCTACCTTAAATGATAAATTCTACCAATGATGATCTGTAAAATGCTGTATGTTTTTATAATATTGACTTTATATGTACTGCAATTATAGAACAAAGTTATCATGGAAGATGAACAGATGAAACTCTGTACATACGAGGGTATTTACTGACCTGTAATAAAAATAAAACTCATCAGTACTCGTGTGTGTTTTATAGAAAGAGACAAATACGAATTAAATGAAATATTTATTTATTGAATAAATTAAAAACATTAATGTGAACCCTTCCCATCATGCACCACTGTTCACCCACAATCCTCTGGGTGTCTATGACACGGTCAGATCCAACTCTTTCGTCCTCCTCTTCATCAGGAGCAAACTCATTCACCTGAGAGACAGAGATCATTAGTATGTATATGTATGTGCGTTCATACACTGCGTGCACACAGGTACACACTGTCACACGAACAGGTGAGATTACCTTAGGACTCCATCAGTCTGCTCAGGTAGGAACTGATCCGAGGTCTGCTTCACCTCCACCATGACTTTCCCATTACCTGCAGGGACATCAGTGATACAACATCCATCAGATCAGCAGGTCTGAAGTCACTTCGCTGTGTTTGTATGAGTACTCGGAGTATTTGTACCTAGTAGTATGAGTAGTACTGCAGTGAAGGCCTGGACCACAGCTTGTCCCTGACCAGCTTTTGTAGTTTACAGCGTTTCTGTAGGAGAACATCAGGACCTGCAGGGCAACAACACCTGGCTGTTACACGTAGGTAACCTCAACCATGTGGGTGAAGCCGACCTCCCCTCCTCACCTGTGCAGGTGAAGCTATCCTCCACCACTGCTGCTGCTCTGGTCGTCTGTCCATGATGAGGGAAGGAGAGCTGCACCACACAGCCAAACTTCAGCGTCCTCCACCTGCCTCCACCCTCCTTTTCCACTTCTTCTTCTTCTTCGGTGGTGAGCTCCTTCAGCTGAGGACAGACACAGACAGGAAGTCACCTGTCTTCACACTGACTGGCCTGGATGTAAACATATAAACTCATGACATGTGTGTTTCTCACTGTGATGATGTCAGAGGTCCAGCCATCGAATCCCAGGCAGTGATTGGCCAGTTCCAGGCAGCGGGCATGGCTCAGTGGTCTGATGCTGTCAGACAGGAAGTGAGGAGTGTGTTTGGTGCTCAGCCTCACCTGAACACACACACACACACACACACACACACACACACAGTGTTAACTGCAGTCTCACTGAATAGTGCCATCGTCTGCTCAACAACACAAACTACACACACAAGCTGCACTTCCTGTTTCACTGTTCACCTTCACAATAAAAGCATATCTGCCAGAAAACATCTGGATTATTATTATAACTCTAACCCCTGACTACAGTAGAAAAAACACTGTTTGTGTTGATAAACTACAGAAGAAGAAGAACACTGTGTGTTGAAAGCATGTGTGGTGATGACCTTGAGTGGAGAGCTCTGGAACAGTGAGTGTCCGTCAGTCTGACGTTGTGCCTTTGAGGCCTGAGCAGCAGAGTAGAACTTGATGAGGGCGTAGAACCCGGGCGGGTTGAGCGGAGCGTTAGGGCACACCTTGAGCAGGTAGAGAGGACCAAAGGACGAGAACACACCATACAGCTCGTCCTGAAGGACAACACACAAATGTTAGACACACAGACGTGGACCCTCAGGTGGACTCACACACAGGTGGACTCACACACAGGTGGACCCTCAGGTGGACTCACACACAGGTGGACTCACACACAGGTGGACCCTCAGGTGGACTCACACACAGGTGGACCCTCAGGTGGACTCACACACAGGTGGACTCACACACAGGTGGACCCTCAGGTGGACTCACACACAGGTGGACCCTCAGGTGGACTCACACACAGGTGGACTCACACACAGGTGGACCCTCAGGTGGACTCACACACAGGTGGACCCTCAGGTGGACTCACACACAGGTGGACTCACACACAGGTGGACCCTCAGGTGGACTCACACACAGGTGGACCCTCAGGTGGACTCACACACAGGTGGACTCACACACAGGTGGACCCTCAGGTGGACTCACACACAGGTGGACCCTCAGGTGGACTCACACACAGGTGGACTCACACACAGGTGGACCCTCAGGTGGACTCACACACAGGTGGACTCACACACAGGTGGACCCTCAGGTGGACTCACATAGATTTGGGCCTCGGTGACACACGGCTGGATGTCCCACACAAACAGAGTCTTGTTGTTGTCCTCAGGAACTTTGAACTCCAGGACGTCCACGTCCATCAGGCTGCACAAACAGACGTCTGCTTTGTTTTTACTGAGATCACTTCTGATTGGCTGTTGAACACACAGAGGAAACATACGCAAACAGGTTGGTCACGTGTCCATACAACATGCAAGTTAATACAAACAGTAACGTTACCATTACTATCATTAATACTAACAGTAACGTTACCATTACTATCATTAATACTAACAGTAACGTTACCATTACTATCATTAATGTTACCATTACTATCATTAATACTAACAGTAACGTTACCATTACTATCATTAATACTAACAGTAACGTTACCATTACTATCATTAATGTTACCATTACTATCATTAATACTAACAGTAACGTTACCATTACTATCATTAATGTTACCATTACTATCATTAATACAAACAGTAATGTTACCATTACTATCATTAATGTTACCATTACTATCATTAATACTAACAGTAACGTTACCATTACTATCATTAATACAAACAGTAACGTTACCATTACTATCATTAATGTTACCATTACTATCATTAATACTAACAGTAACGTTACCATTACTATCATTAATACTAACAGTAACGTTACCATTACTATCATTAATGTTACCATTACTATCATTAATACTAACAGTAACGTTACCATTACTATCATTAATACAAACAGTAACGTTACCATTACTATCATTAATACTAACAGTAACGTTACCATTACTATCATTAATACAAACAGTAACGTTACCATTACTATCATTAATGTTACCATTACTATCATTAATACTAACAGTAACGTTACCATTACTATCATTAATACTAACAGTAACGTTACCATTACTATCATTAATGTTACCATTACTATCATTAATACAAACAGTAACGTTACCATTACTATCATTAATACTAACAGTAACGTTACCATTACTATCATTAATACTAACAGTAACGTTACCATTACTATCATTAATGTTACCATTACTATCATTAATACAAACAGTAACGTTACCATTACTATCATTAATACTAACAGTAACGTTACCATTACTATCATTAATACAAACAGTAACGTTACCATTACTATCATTAATGTTACCATTACTATCATTAATACTAACAGTAACGTTACCATTACTATCATTAATACTAACAGTAACGTTACCATTACTATCATTAATGTTACCATTACTATCATTATACTAACAGTAACGTTACCATTACTATCATTAATACAAACAGTAACGTTACCATTACTATCATTAATACTAACAGTAACGTTACCATTACTATCATTAATACAAACAGTAACGTTACCATTACTATCATTAATGTTACCATTACTATCATTAATACTAACAGTAACGTTACCATTACTATCATTAATACAAACAGTAACGTTACCATTACTATCATTAATGTTACCATTACTATCATTAATACAAACAGTAACGTTACCATTACTATCATTAATACTAACAGTAACGTTACCATTACTATCATTAATACAAACAGTAACGTTACCATTACTATCATTAATGTTACCATTACTATCATTAATACTAACAGTAACGTTACCATTACTATCATTAATACTAACAGTAACGTTACCATTACTATCATTAATACAAACAGTAACGTTACCATTACTATCATTAATGTTACCATTACTATCATTAATACAAACAGTAACGTTACCATTACTAACATTAATACAAACAGTAACGTTACCATTACTATCATTAATGTTACCATTACTATCATTAATGTTACCATTACTATCATTAATACAAACAGTAACGTTACCATTACTAACATTAATACAAACAGTAACGTTACCATTACTATCATTAATACTAACAGTAACGTTACCATTACTATCATTAATACAAACAGTAACGTTACCATTACTATCATTAATACTAACAGTAACGTTACCATTACTATCATTAATACAAACAGTAACGTTACCATTACTATCATTAATACAAACATTGAGTAGCAGCAGGTTCGACCGCACATGAAGCGTTTGTCACAGAACATTCAGAGAACATTCAGAAAACATAACCAGTGTCGTCACTTTGAATTCAAACTACAGAAGCACAGTCCGTTACCTGTACGTTACTTGTACGTTACCTGTACGTTACCTGTACGTTACTTGTACGTTACCTGTCGATTAACTGTCGGTTATCCGCTCGTGCTTCACTCGAGTCGCTTCCGTCTCCAAACAAACACGGTTTACCGCGCTTCCGCTGAGGGACGGGGTCTGCCACCTTAACCAATGAGCATGCAGAGGAGTGTGACGACATCTCCGTCGGGCCAATCACGGTGCGCTGACAGAAACTCTCTTTGTTTTCACTTAATTTAAATTATTTTTGTTTGTTTTTCATTATATTATAATTATATTATATTATATTATATTATATTATTATATTATTATATTATGTTATGTTATGTTATATTGTGTTATATTATATTATATTATGTTATGTTATATTATATAATATTATGTTATATTGTGTTATATTATATTATATTATGTTATGTTATATTATATAATATTATGTTATATTGTGTTATATTATATTCTGTTATATTATATTATATTATATTATATTATATTATATTATATTATATTATATTATATGTATTACATGTCATCCTAAAAACATCTAATACACACTGGTGTTATGATTATTAGAAGTTGTAGTATTTCTTCCTAAGGTTTCTTCCTGATTCCTGAGTTCATTCATTCCTCATGAATGATGTAATCAGCGATGACATCACAGCCTTACATCATCAGTGACAGTTTTGTTTTGGACCAGAAAGAGAAAACGAGGGTGACGTCAGTTGTGAGTCAAACAGGAAACAGGAAAGGTTGTGCCTTCAAATTAAAAGCACAGCAGTTACAAGTTAAGACTTTCATCCGCATTGATCTTTCTGTCCCGTGTCTTCAGTATGTTGATGTCACTCTGATGTCACACGCAGACTGTTTTCCATCCAGTTAGTAAAAACCGGATTTGCTAAAGAGAAGAAGTGTGCTTTTATTTTGTAACACTGTGTGTGACTTCCTGTGAAGTGTGTAACCTGAGGCAGCTGCTTGGAAAATGAAAGTGAACGGACTTCCCCAAATGAACACACACACAACACACACACACACACACACACACACACACACACGCACACACACACACACACACACACACACACACACACACACACACGCGCACACACACACACACACACACACACACACACACACACACACACACACAAAGATCCACTAATTGATTATATGATTGATGGAATATTGATTGATTATAAAGGCTCATTCTGCTGTTTTGTATATTTCGGTTGTCTTTGCAGGACCTGACAGACATCTGATGGATGTAACATGGAGATCTCTGAACTTCGGACATGTGGAGGGAAGGTTGTCCAACAGACCAGCTGCTGTAGCTCAAGCTGCTGAAGAAGTTCATGCAGGTTCTGGTAGAAAGCTGTCAGAACATACAGTCCATCACAGACCAGTCAGGGTGTCCACGCTGACCCAGCCACTGCTCAAAGACCCAACAATCTGGTCTGATGGGTCAGGTCTTCTTTGCCCAGTGCATGGGGATCACATGGTACCAGGATGCATTATGGGAAGAAGGTGAGCGGGCTACG
>CM024808.1:22380180-22405180 GCA_014281875.1 Nibea albiflora | reverse complement strand
GAGGATGACACCTTCTCTGTCCATTAAACAGTGACATATCATATGTTCTGTCATATCCTCCCTCCATACATAACAGTATTAAAAGAATACACAGGTACAGAAAAAAAAAGTCAATGAATCAAAACCAATCCACCAAAAAAAGTTAATATATAAAGAAATAAACTAAATATCTCTAAACTGTGATCATGTTCAGAAGATCTCTACCCAAACAGATCTTTCATAGCTCTGTACAGGGGGGTGTCTATGTTGCTTTCCTGTGAGGTCATCATTAACGTGTTGTCGATAGTGTAAGCGTACTGCTCCAAAATCTCAGGCCCAAAAACTGTTTCTTCATTTCTTCCCAGACAGGCAGCAAGATGGACGGTGGCTCGATACCTGGAGAAAAACAGCACCAGAGACAGAGCCAACGTGACGACAAAGAACGGGACTTTCAGTGAGATCGCTCCTGGGACAATGAACGGGATGGCGATGCGGTTTCTCCCTGGTGGACCATAATGGGTTTCTAGAAGCACATAGTGTTTCCTTGCACCGTCCTCTGGTGATGTGATTGGACAGACAGAGATCTTTGGGATCGATCCTGCAGCCATCCTCATCGAGTTCCAGTTGTAGGTGCGGCGGTGGGGCTGATGGTGACTATCATGATCTGGACAACCTATTTGTCCACAGACAAACATCCTGTGCCAAGGCTGTATGCTTCCTGTAGCAATCCCATATGCTACACCAGCATTAATGAGACAGTTCCAGGGGGAATACAGGAGCACATCTGTGATGGTGGGTAGAGGAAGGAGAGTTCGGGCTGACATCATGAACCCATCAATCTCTCCATGTGCCACAAAGATGATGTCGATGTCCTCACGGTCCGTGTTCTCCTTTTTCTTATCTAGCTCCTTTTCCACGTAATTAAACATGTTGACAAGATGGAAGAACTCCACAGAAGATACATTTTGTCTCAACCAGTTCTTGACATGTGGCTCTTGACACTCCTCCATTGCAAACTCCATCAGTTCCTTTTGATCCTCATAGGTCCTGTCCGTGTTTTCAATGCAGCGCTTCACTCTGGCTAACTTCTGAAGCATTTCTCTGGAATTAGAAAAAGACACATCTTAGTCATATTTGTCAACAAGTTTAAGTTTTCAGGCCTGTAAATAAAACTTTGCAAACTCCTCTGCAGTTTCTTAGACAGGATATCCTAACTGGACCTTTGGGAAAGCAAACATAAGATTTAGGAAGGGCAAGACTGTCCGTGAAAAGAAGGACATCAACAACATCGTTATCTCCTATTATCTGGCATATCAGGAAAACTTAGTGTTCTTCAGGACCCAGCAACACACCCTCAGACAGAAACTGGTACACACTCTAAAGACCGTACACCTCACGCTCAGAACAGTAATCTGGTGTACATTGTCCAGCGCAGTGAGTGCACAGACCTTTACAACAAGCACATGGCTCAGCACAGGAGGGCCAACTCATCAGACAGACTGAAGTCAGACGTAGCAGCTGCTTCAGTCTGTGGAGGAGGAGACAACTCTCCAGGGTTTGGAGATTATTACACATAAGGTTACATGTTGTTACTTTAAATATGATCCATCGGAACAAGATGGATGATGAAGTAGATGGATGCTCTGATGACCATGAACACCTTTCAGTAAACTGACATGAACTCCAGCTGCTGTTCTCAGATCAGCAGAGGAGAGTATCTTCATACCGCATGTTGTCAAACTGTTCTCTCAGTTTCCTGGTCATCTTCAGAATGGTGTTGGCTGTATCTCTCAGTGATTGGCTTGCTTCAGTCACATGATTCTTCTTGATCGCCTCTTTCCAGTTGTCAACCGCCTCAGGAAGTGCAAAAGCCAGGTCCAACAGCTCCGCCCACTACCTGATGATGAATATGATCAATGCATGATTATTGAAATATTATCAGACATGTAATTGATCAAAATCAGAAATCTATACATGTGTGTTAGTGCATCTTACCATGGCACCCTCCTTTTAAAGGCTGTTTTAACTCCAGTTGTGGACATCTGTTTTGATCAGTTGTTTGGTTCCTTCAGCAATCAGAAGTTTAAATCCTTTCCCGCTGTTGTGAAATGCAAAAAATGTAAAATACCAGTAAGTACAATTGTCCATTGTGTTGATGGAGCTTTGGTTGAGCTGCACGTTCATGCCTTCATGATATGAACGCTGCGACATGTCATGAAGTTTGCTGAAGTCGATCTTCATCTTTCAGTCCACTTCGTCTGGCCATGGCTCCCAGAAGTTCAGTCATGATGCCTTGGTCCACTTCATCTAGATCTACAGAGGGACTAACATTCTTGATCTCTGCCTTCAGTTGATCAAAACTGCTTCTGGATTCTTTGTGCAATGGTCGTTGCTCTTCTTTTCTATCTTCTCAGCCTCTTTCATGGTGTCACTGGATACAAAGTGTTCAGTCAGTTTACTAACCACAGATACGGTGACAACCTACACCTGTATACACTCCTCCAACAGACCTAAAAATGGAGCAGCTGCTCCTCCGGTGAACAAAGTGGCTGCGCCAGCACCGAGCAGGCATGCAGCTCCAACCACGGACACTGAGTTACCACACATTCACTGGCGTTACATTTCTCCCTGAGTGACTCCAGCTCATTGGCCAGTTTCTTCAGCTGCCCTTGCACAGCCCTCCCTCTGATCGATCCAGGAGAACATCAGCTCCAGCAGCAGGTCAGCGGTGGCCATGATGGAGACAGTGAGATCAAGTCTGAAAGAAGACAGAGGACAGATTAGAGGACAAATAATCCATCTCCATGACAACAGAAGACATGCTGACATGAAAGACCATGAAATACAGGTGAGAGCTGAAAGTATGGACAGGTTGTTTTATCATAGGGTGGTCTTGTCTGCCAAGCTTGTGACTTAGTAAAAACAAACGCTGTTAGTTCCTGGTTGGCCTCTTGTCGCTGCAACCTGTTGTGTGGTCTTGTTTCCTGTGGTCTTCAAATAAACTTGCATATTGAGCTCATCTTCCTCGACTGAGTGTTGACAGGCAGCTCAGTATATTCAAGATGAGACAGGTCATTAACAATATGAACGTTACCTGCCCCATCGAACCCCTCCCATCACATGTAAGGGGCAAAAACAAAACATTAATTAACTGGAATGTATTCACCGATGCAACTACACATTCCTGACAAACAGCTGACTGAAGAGCATAACGTAAAATCATGAGTAAAGTCTACGAGCGTATTAAGAAACATGGTGACCTCAGGCATCAGATGAAGAGCTCAAAGTCTCTCTCTGCACTCTCTCAGCAGTGACTCTTGGCCTGTGAGGTATCAGCACCGCTTACGTCCAAGAATACAAAAAATCAAGCTCAAGGCGGAAAGGACAGGACGAGAAAATCTCAACAAAGCAAACAGAGATACAAAAACTAAATACAAGAAGAGATTCAAACAGTCTAAGTGAACAGAACGTGATGTGATGGCAGGAAAAGTTCATTTATCTGTAAAGACAAGCCGTCATGTGGAACAAAACGTGTCAGATGAATCTGACTCTGACATCTGACTGACAAAGAAAGTCAAGAGAATCCAAGAATGACGACGGCACAAGACGACATGAATGGAGTTAGACGTTTGGTAAACAGAGAAAGTCAATGAATGTTGTCTTAAGGCTCCATTTATGAAGAAGCAGACAGACTAAAGGTTTCATGTTCAACTTTGTTTGCTTCTTTAAACACATTGAAGATCTTAAAAACAAAGGAGCACATTTACAACATATATAGTCCTCACGTGCATTACACATAAAGAAGTTTACAGACGTTCACAAATCCATGCAGGGTTAGGGTTAGTTATTCAGAGGAAGATGAGGTGAAGATGAAGGAGCAGACAGAGACAAGAAGAGATTCTGACCTGCAGCTGAAAGTTTGGTTGAATAAGTTTGGAGAGGATCTGCTGACAGACTGACTGTAAACTGTTTGTTCCTCTGACGGACTCTTCTCTGCTCTTTGTGCTGCAGCTCACTTCCTCTAAATCATGTGACTTCTTGTAAAGGTGGAGCTGCAGAATCAGAGTACTGCGCAGGTTCTTCTTATGTAATGTGTCCTCACATGTATGTTATCGAAGCTCAAGAGCAGAAACATAGAAACAATAAGAGCCCATGCAGAGAATAATGATATACAAATAATATCATTGTATAAATAATATAATAAACATATCAACAATATCAGAATATAAAAATAATTATATATATATACACACACTTCATGTCTGGAGAACTTTAGTGTTCTGTGTTCTCTCTTTGATTGTTCTCCACATTTGTTCTCCATGTTCTCTCTGTGTTCTCTGCGTGTTCTCTCTGTGTTCTCTCTGTGTTCTCTGCGTGTTCTCTCTGTGTTCTCTCTGTGTTCTCTCTTTGATTGTTCTCCACATTTGTTCTCCATGTTCTCTCTGTGTTCTCTGCGTGTTCTCTCTGTGTTCTCTCTGTGTTCTCTCTTTGATTGTTCTCCACATTTGTTCTCCATGTTCTCTCTGTGTTCTCTGCGTGTTCTCTCTGTGTTCTCTGCATGTTCTCTCTGTGTTCTCTGCATGTTCTCTCTGTGTTCTCTCTGTGTTCTCTGCATGTTCTCTCTGTGTTCTCTGCATGTTCTCTGCATGTTCTCTGCGTGTTCTCCCCATGTTCTCTCTGTGTTCTCTGCGTGTTCTCTGCATGTTCTCTGTGTGTTCTTTCTGTGTTCTCTCTGTGTTCTCCCCACGTTTGTTCTCTGCGTGTTCTCTGCGTGTTCTCTCTGTGTTCTCTCTTTGATTGTTCTCCACATTTGTTCTCCATGTTCTCTCTGTGTTCTCTGCGTGTTCTCCCCATGTTCTCTCTGTGTTCTCTCTGTGTTCTCTGCGTGTTCTCTCTGTGTTCTCTCTGTGTTCTCTCTTTGATTGTTCTCCACATTTGTTCTCCATGTTCTCTCTGTGTTCTCTCTTTGATTGTTCTCCACATTTGTTCTCCATGTTCTCTCTGTGTTCTCTGCGTGTTCTCCCCATGTTCTCTCTGTGTTCTCTCTGTGTTCTCTGCGTGTTCTCTCTGTGTTCTCTCTGTGTTCTCTGCGTGTTCTCTCTGTGTTCTCTGCATGTTCTCTGCATGTTCTCTCTGTGTTCTCTGCATGTTCTCTCTGTGTTCTCTGCATGTTCTCTGCATGTTCTCTGCGTGTTCTCCCCATGTTCTCTCTGTGTTCTCTCTGTGTTCTCTGCATGTTCTCTCTGTGTTCTCTCTGTGTTCTCTGCATGTTCTCTCTGTGTTCTCTGCATGTTCTCTGCATGTTCTCTGCGTGTTCTCCCCATGTTCTCTCTGTGTTCTCCCCATGTTCTCTCTGTGTTCTCTCTGTGTTCTCCCCGTGTTCTCTCTGTGTTCTCCCCATGTTCTCTCTGTGTTCTCCCCATGTTCTCTCTGTGTTCTCCCCATGTTCTCTCTGTGTTTTCCCCGTGTTCTCCCCGTGTTCTCTCCATGTTCTCTCTGTGTTCAGCCTGAACCGTTGATACAAGGCAGGATGGATCCAGGCTGTCATGTTGTCGATGCCACATTCTGACCCGACCATCTGACTGTCTCAGCAGAAATCGAGACCCATCAGACCAGGCAACGTTTGTCCAGTCTTCTGTCCAGTTTTGGTGAGCCTGTGTGAATCGTAGCCTCAGTTTCCTGTTCTTAGCTGACAGGAGTGTGTGTTCTGTATCTGCCTCAAGGTTGGACGTGTTGTGTTCAGAGATGTTCTTCTGCATACCTCGGTGGGAACGAGTGCTTATTTGACTTACTGTTGCCTTTCTATCAGCTCGCACCAGTCTGGCCATTCTCCTCTGACCTCTGGCATCAACAAGGCATTTTGGCCCACAGAGCTGCTCACTGGATATTTCCTCAGACCATCTCTGTAAACTCTAGAGATGGCTGTGTGTGAAAATCCCAGCAGATCAGCAGTTTCTGAAAAACAACCATGCCACGTTCACGTCACTTAAATCACCTTTCCTCTCCGTCCTGATGCTCGGTGTGAACTGCAGCAGATCGTCTGACCATGTCCACATGCCTAAATGCATTGAGTTGCTGCCATGTGATTGGTTGAGTAGAAATTTGCGTTAACGAGCAGTTATTGGTGCATTTGTTTCATATGGGTGAGAGGAGGGTGTTTTCTCCTCCTCAGGATGTGGTTACAACATAAATTATTTCATTTCCTGAAGTGAGTAGCACAGTAGCAGAAAGCAGCTTATTTTGCACAGAGACTGAATGAATTGTTTTATGGAGCCGTTAGATTATAGTATCTCTGCTTCAGTCGGACAGCTGCAGAGAGGGAGGCGATGACACGCAGCAATGGGAACAGTCCACCAGGTGAGCGTCGTTGCACACACACATCATTTCAGTATTTTACCGTGTATTTCATATGAGAGGCTGTTTGACTCCGCAATGAAGCAACAATTCGTGCGAGTAGAGCCTGAGGAGGATGAGAGGTCACAGACGAGTGACATCAACCTGCCTTAAGTTAAACATTGATTTCACATTTGTATAAATGAATTAGTGAAAGTAAAATTTGACATTAGTGTCAGGTATTGTTTAAAAAACATGACAAAGAGCTTTTCACATCATGAACCTCTGACTCATCATTACTGCCAACTAAACAATGAGGAGTTACAACTGTTATGAGAACAGGAAGACATCTGTGGCAACAGGAAACAGCAAATGAATGCTGAGCTCTGAAACCTGATGATCAAACCCCATCAGCCAATCATCATCCAGGTCAGCAGCAGCAGCCAATCATCATCCAGGTCAGCAGCAGCAGCTAATCTTACTGACTAGTCCAGCAGCAGTCAGCCAGCTCGGCGTCTGTCTTTCAGCCTTTTATTTCACCAAGCTCTCACCAACCACTAAAAGTCAGTCCCAGATTTACTCTTGTCCGGCGGCTTCTTGCTCGCTCACTCTCTCCTTTTCTCTTCTTAGCTTCCTCCGTCAGCGTCCTCTTCACTCTCTGCTCCTCTGCCATCAGGTTTACATTGCTGCTCTGGTTCTGGAGAAATGGTTTGTGGTGTGTGATAACTCTGGAGCAGAAACATCAACTAACAAAACTCTTCACTGTCAATGATGGTGATGATGATGATGGTGATGATGATGATGATGATGATGATGGTGATGATAGTGACATACATTGTCCAGCCTGCACTCACAGTTGATGGTGAAAACATTTTCCTCCATAAAATCTGATCCAGTTTCACCAGAATCAGTGAAATAGTTGGTGCTGTGTGACTTAGTGCCGTAAAGCGTTACGTACTTCTCCCGACCCGGAGCCCAGAGTTACATAGTGTGAGAACAGACGTACGACTGACAGAGACACCGTTCACCTGATCACAGGTCACCTGATCACAGGTCACCTGGTCACAGGTCACCTGATCACAGGTCACCTGATCACAGGTCACCTGGTCACAGGTCACCTGATCACAGGTCACCTGATCACAGGTCACCTGGTCACAGGTCACCTGATCACAGGTCAGTGTGGATCAACAGGAGTTAAACTGTTCAAATGAATATTCATGTTTAATAATCAGTGATCAGCTCTGTTAGACTGCAACACTAAAATACAGCTGAACTTCCTTCCTGGTGCCTGAACACCTCCATGTCTAAAACCCACAGGGACCAAAGTGATGGTGATGAAATCTGGACTCGTCTTCAGAGCAGAAGATTTCTTCTGATTTCAGCAGGAACAAACTATGGCGAAGGCCGTAGAGCTGCTGGAGACTTTGGAGGATTTGGGAGACAGAGAGTTCAAAACTTTGAAATGGTACCTGCAGCAGGTGGACTTCCTGGAAGACCTCTCTGCAATCCCAAAGAGCCGGCTGGAGAGCGCAGACAGGCTGGACAACCGTGGACCTGATGGTGCAGACCTACAGCCATCAGTGTGTGGAGGTGGTCAAGAAGGTTCTAAAGCAGATGAAGAGGAATGATCTGGTGGAGAGTCTGTCAAACATCGAGCAGAGACCTGAAGGTCAGTCAGAAAACAGCTGGTCACCAGAACCTTACACACACACAACATGAACGCGACATGAAGTCGGATCATATGTGGATGTCTGCAGGCAATCTCTGAGAAATGACATGAAACACTTTAACTAAAATACAGTAACCATGACAACAGGTCTGTGAGAGAGATGAACATTATTTTCATACAATTATTCCAGATGGGAGAGACGGAAAAGAGGACGAGAGCAGAGCAGATACAGAAGAAGACGAGGATGAGGATGATGACGATGAGGATGATGATGATGAGGATGATGAGGATGATGATAATGAGGATGATGAGGATGATGATGATGAGGATGATGATGATGAGGATGATGATAATGAGGATGACGATGATGAGGATGATGAGGATGATGAAATAATCAGTAAAGCTGAAGAAGTGCAGCAAATATCCAACGAGACAAACCTCTCAACTCACCTCATTCATCTCCTCACAGGTAAACCTGCATATATTGTTGTTTATCCTCTTTTAATAGCCGATTGTTCTGTGATCATTTCTTTATGCAATGTTCTAACCTGTGTGTGTGTGTGCTGATCATTTCAGGTGTGATCAAAGGACTCACACACACACACACACACACACACACACAGTATAATAAATGTAATAATAATGAATCATTCACATCATTACACTGACATTTAGGACAGTTATTCAGTGTTTGGTAGTTTGGAGCCAGTCTGAAGTTCTTTTTAGAGATTTATGAAATAAATATTGACGTGAAAGTCTGAGATTGGATTGACTTCAAAGAAAGTTCCTGCAGTAATTCATGTCACCAGCTGAAACAGACATGTTCTTCCTCCGTCAGTGGAATCTGATGATGTTGGAGAGACTTCAGAAAACACAGAAGCTTCATCGGTTCTTCTTGCTGACCTCCAGATTGTCAGCAGTTCAACTGAAGGTAAACACGTTCTTTGAACTGAAACTTTGTGTCATTCCCCAAACAACAAATAAATGACTCTTCTGACTCGATGGCGTCACACCTCAGTTAATAAACCCATGAATCTAAAAATCAAATCAAGTCTGTTTAGTTGTGGCTGCAGTGAAAGTCGATAATGAATGTTCTTCACAGATGTGATGAAACTACAACCTCCACATCCCAAAACACTGGACCCACTCACGCTGCAGTCTGACCTCCAGAACATGTTCAAGTCTTCACTTGTAGAAGGACTTCTACATGATATAAACCCAGAGCTCTTCATCATGAACATTCAAGTCAACACAGAGCACAAAGTCAGGAAGCCTGAGATGACTTCAGGAAAACTCAGCGATATCTTTGAGCTCCTTTCCACAAAAGGCACACCCTTTAGAACAGTTCTGACCAATGGGATTGCAGGAATTGGCAAAACATTTCTTGTGCATAAGTTTTTATTGGACTGGGCTGAGAAAAGATCCAATCAGGATTTGCTTCTCATTTTCCCCTTCGCTGTCCGGGAGCTGAATTTATGGAGGGGAGAAAGGTTTTGTTTGGCAGAGCTCATTCACACATGTATCCCAGAAACCAGCGTCATTAACCAGGACACTCTTAATGACGTCTTCACAACTTTGCAGAACTCAAAGAATTTCGACTTAGATGAAAGTGAATTCAAACTTCTGTTTGTGATTGATGGCCTGGATGACAGCTGCCTTCAACTAGACTTTACAGACACAACAAATAAGTCTGTTGATGTGACAAAGTCAAGCAGAGTAGAAGTGCTGCTGACAAACCTCATCAGGGGGAAACTGCTTCCCTCTGCTCGCCTCTGGATAACCACAAGACCTGCAGCAGCCAATCAGATCCCTCCTGGCTGTGTTGACATGGTGACAGAGGTCAGAGGGTTCACTGACCCTCAGAAGGACGAGTACTTCAAGAAGAGATTCAGAGATGAGGAGCAGGCCAGCAGAATCATCTCCCACATCAAGACATCTCGAAGCCTCCACATCATGTGCCACATCCCAGTCTTCTGCTGGATCTCTGCTACAGTTCTGGAGGATCTGTTGAAGACCAGAGAGGGAGGAGAGCTGCCCAAGACCCTGACTGAGATGTACATCCACTTCCTAGTGGTTCAGATCAACCAGACAAAGGAGAAGCATGGCCCAGAAAATTACATTCAGTACATTCAGTCATTAGCAAAGCTAGCTTTCCACCAGCTACTGAAGAGGAACACAGTGTTTAACGAGGACAACCTGAAACACAGTGGAATCCACATCAGAGCAGCTTTAAAGTACTCACGAGTTTTCACAGACATCTTCAAACAGGTGTGTGGGAAAAGGAAGGGTGAGGACCAGAAGGTGATGTTCTGCTTTGCTCATTTGAGCATTCACGAGTTTCTGGCTGCTTTTCATGTGACCATATCGCTCATTGACTACAACAAAAATGTGATTCCTGCACCACAACCGACAGTCCAAAGTCTGCTGATGTGTATCAGCAAAACCTCAACAACAAATGTCCACAAACGTGCTGTGGACAAGGCCTTAAAGAGTCCAAATGGACACCTGGACGTGTTCCTCCGCTTCCTCCTGGGCCTTTCACTGCAGACCAATCGGAGTCTCCTACACCTTACACAGGCAAGAAGAACCTCAAAGACCAACCATAAAACAGTCATGTACATCAAGAAGAAAATCAGGAAGAATGTCTCTGCAGAGAGAGTCATCAACCTGTTCCTCTGTCTGAATGAACTGAATGATCGTTCTCTAGTGGAGCAGATCCAACAGTACCTGAGATCAGGAAGACTCTCCGCAGATGAACTGACTCCTGCTCAGTGGTCAGCTCTGGTCTTCATCTTCCTGTCATCAGAAGAAGATCTGGACGTGTTTGACCTGAAGAAGTTCTCTGCTTCAGAGGAGGCTCTTCTGAGGCTGCTGCCAGTGATCAAAGCCTCCAACAAAGCTCTGTAAGTCTGATTTATTCATCAATAAATACTCTGATATCTTTCAACTGACCAATTATATATAAATTCTAACTTTCTTTCTGTTGTTTCTCCAGACTGAGTGGCTGTAACCTCTCAGAGAGAAGCCTTAAAGCTCTGTCCTCAGTTCTCAGCTCTCGGTCCTCTAGTCTGAAAGATCTGGACCTGAGTAACAACGACCTGCAGGATTCAGGAGTGAAGCTGCTGTCTGCTGGACTGGAGAGTCCACACTGTACACTGGAGACTCTCAGGTCACTTTGCACTGTTCCCATTTAAACTATACTTTGCTTACTTATCAAACAAATAGGCCTCACTTACTCCATGAAAAAGATGAAATATTAAATGTTGTCCAAACAAAAGCAGACATACAGAATATGTAACGTCACGGCGTGTGACACGTGTCATGTGACATGACGTATGGGGCTTCTAGCTGTGCAGTTACTAACTGCAGCCGCCTCACCTCACCCTTTCCTTCCAAGCATGAAGAAGAAACTATGGTGGCATTCAAACACGCACGCTCTACCTAGAGCCAGAGTCCAACATGGTGGACTGTGGAAGACGGCCCATGATGTCTGTAGATTAAAGTTTGAATCCAAGGTTATTATGATGATTATATGCTAATGAAAACAGAACAATGATTATATTCTGTAAAGGTGACACACTGGACATAATTCAAGTATTTCCACAGGCAGACGACTCCTGGCTTAACTGTTTGTGTCTGTAACAGTAAAAACTAATTGCATATGCTCATGCAGGCTGTCAGGCTGTCTGATCACAGAGGAAGGCTTTTCTTCTCTGGCCTCAGCTCTGAGCTCCAACCCTTCCCATCTGAAAGAGCTGGACCTGAGCTACAATCATCCAGGAGAGTCCGGAGCGAAGCTGCTGTCTGCCGGACTGGAGGCTCCACACTGGAGACTGGACACTCTCAGGTGCTGATAAGGGTGGAGGTGCAACAACACCTTAGACTGTGTAGGCTTACACAATTTACCATGGCTCATGTTTCCATTTTGCCATCTTGAAGTTTTGCATTTGAAAAGAACGCCTTCTTTGTTGTGCCTTCTTCTTCTGAGATATACTCGTCTGGACCTGAGAGGAAGATCTCAGTCATTTGGGGAGGAATGGGTAACAGTGAACGTTAGCTGTGCAGCGACATGTTAGAGGCAGGCGACCGGTGTACAGATTTAGATCCATTGACATGTCTGCTCATGTATCATAAGCACACTGACACTGTTTCGTCCTCCAGGATGGACCACAGCGGCGAGCAGAGGCTGAAACCTGGTCTGAGGAAGTGTAAGTATTTCAATCATGTTCACTAAAATCATGAAGAATCCTACAAAAACATAAATGCTGGGCTGACATCGAGAAAGGTGAACTAAATAATTAATAACCTATTTAGCAATTTTAAAAGAGTTAAATATCAATATATAGCTAACAAACTGAGCTAACATTAGCAGCAGTTTACTTCACTGACTGTCTAAGAGTTGAGTGTCTTTCACTAAGCATGGTGGGTCAGGAGAGGAAACTGGGTGGAAACCACCAAAATAAAATCATAGAAATCAACATGATGATGTATACTTCTGGTTATTGACAAGAGATGAAACATTGCCATGATCGGGACTGATTTTAAAATGACAGGTGGGTCATTAAAGGGTTAAAGATGACATGTTATCTATCTATCTATGACATATTAACAGATACCTGCGAGTTGGAGCTGGACCCAGACACAGCACACAGATGCCTCAACCTGTCTGCCAACAACAGGAAGGTTACATTATCAGGTTATCAGTCATATCCTGATCATGCAGACAGATTTGACTGGTGGATGCAGCTGCTGTGTGGAAATGAACTGACTGGTCGATGTTACTGGGAGGTGGAGTGGAGAGGACAGGTGGAGGTCGCAGTAACATACAGAAGAATCAGAAGAAAAGGAAACAATGTTCAGTGCAGGTTTGGAGGAAATGATCAGTCCTGGAGTCTGTGCTGCTCGAGCCTCCATTACAGTGTCAGCCACAACAACAAGAGCAAAGAAATCCACTCCTCCTCCTCCACCTCCTCCTCCACCTCCACCTCCTCCTCCTCCACTTCCTCCGACAGAGTAGCAGTGTATGTGGACTGTCCTGCTGGCTCTCTGACCTTCTACAGAGTCTGCTCTGACACACTGATCCACCTCCACACCTTCAACACCACATTCACTGAACCTCTGTATGCTGGGTTTGGGTTGGACCAGTCTTGGTTGTTCAGTTTGTCCTCAGTGTCTCTGTGTAAGCTGTAGAGAAGAAACTGAATACAATACATCTAATAATATGAGCTACTTAATGTTTCCTGTTTTATGTCGTACAAAAATAAAAGTTGGATGAAATATTTATTGATTCATGTTATTGTCTGTCTTTAATGCCAGAGCAGGTCAGAGAGGGGGGGTGAGGAATGTGGGTCAGTGACGCTGTCTTGCTGCCTTCATTCACCCCCCAGGTCTCATCATTAATCTTTCTGTCGTGCTAAAAGATGTTTTTTCCTGGAAGTGGATCATTCCTCTGTTCTATCTCATGTCAGTTTGATACTTTTATTGTGAAAGGGTCATAAACAAAGTGAATGTACCCCCACCTGACCTCCTCCCCAACCCCGGTCCAGCTCCTGTATCCAGCATTAGCTTCTGATGTTAACCCGAAACAGGGTTAGGGTGCTTATGAGGACACAATGCTGTTTTGACTTAATTAACACCATCACACTTCCTGTGTGTATACAACTGTGTGTGTGTGTGTGTGTGTGTGTTTATCCGCGCCTGCTGCTTCAGGTGAAGGTCAGTTTGGTGGCTGATTAACTTTACGGGAAGTCCAGACAAACACAAACAAACTGAATTTTCTCCTTCAGGAAGACTTCACATTGACTTCACATTGACTTCACATTCACTCACATTGACTCACATTGACTTCACATTGACTTCACATTGACTCACATTGACTCACATTGACTTCACATTGACTCACATTGACTCACATTGACTTCACATTGACTCACATTGACTTCACATTGACTCACATTGACTTCACATTGACTCACATTGACTTCACATTCACTCACATTGACTCACATTGACTTCACATTGACTCACATTGACTCACATTGACTTCACATTGACTCACATTGACTCACATTGACTCACATTGACTTCACATTCACTCACATTGACTTCACATTGACTCACATTGACTTCACATTGACTCACATTGACTCACATTGACTTCACATTGACTTCACATTCACTCACATTGACTTCACATTGACTTCACATTGACTTCACATTCACTCACATTGACTTCACATTGACTTCACATTCACTCACATTGACTTCACATTCACTCACATTGACTTCACATTGACTCACATTGACTCACATTGACTTCACATTGACTTCACATTCACTCACATTGACTCACATTGACTCACATTGACTTCACATGCACTCACATTGACTTCACATTCACTCACATTGACTTCACATTCACTCACATTGACTTCACATTGACTTCACATTCACTCACATTGACTTCACATTCACTCACATTGACTTCACATTGACTCACATTGACTTCACATTCACTCACATTGACTTCACATTGACTTCACATTGACTCACATTGACTTCACATTGACTTCACATTCACTCACATTGACTTCACATTCACTCACATTGACTTCACATTCACTCACATTGACTTCACATTCACTTCACATTCACTCACATTGACTTCACATTCACTTCACATTCACTTCACATTGACTCACATTGACTTCACATTGACTTCACATTGACTTCACATTGACTCACATTGACTTCACATTCACTCACATTGACTTCACATTCACTCACATTGACTTCACATTCACTCACATTGACTTCACATTCACTCACATTGACTTCACATTGAATTCACATTCACTCACATTGACTTCACATTCACTCACATTCACTGCCTGTCATCTGATCCTAACATTCAAACCTGTATAAACCTTAAAACGACCATTAAGTAGCTGTAATCATGCCAACAGGCTTCCTGATTTACCTTATAAGGAGTTCCAGTGTGTCGTCACGTGACCCCTGCCTCCATGAGGCTGGAAAGAGAAAGTGGAGACACTTCAGAGGTCTGTGTTCACTTCTTCACAGCAGCAGCAGGATGGAGGTTCTAACGGTCCGAAGGGTTCTGCTTGTTCTGGTTCTGATGGTTTCTGTGGAGCGTTCAGGTCTGTCTGTCATAGTTTTAATATATATATACAGTTATATAATATTATTTTGTGGTTAATTTAGTCATTTTTGACTTGTTTACAGGCTCAGGATCAGCTCAGTGTGTGTGTGTGTGTGGTCTGTTTAACTGAAACTCTTTTAAAAGGTTCTGATCCAGACAGACGTTTTGTGATGAACGTCTGTCAAACTGTTCACATACATTCACATCAGTGTAAGGTCTATGAGCTGAGCAGCAGACGTGCATGATTAAAGGGGCAGTTTGTGATGTTATTATTAATGTTCACATCATAGTTTGGGTTAAAATGATCACTGTGATAAGTTTAGGAGACCGTTGTCATGGTTACAATCAGACGAGCCATCAGAACATGTTAATAACACGCCTGTTCCATGAATGGACATAAAAAACTCAAAGTAGAAAGAAAAAATGTATCAAATCAAAAAAATAAAGTGCCACTGCAGAACTTCGTTTCCTGTTTTTTTACTCATGAAGCTTTGTGAAGAAATGTGGGCAGAACGATTGATTGGAAAGAGGAACGAACTTTGAACTGTGTGGAAACTCGACACACACACACACCAAACACCATTAATCATCAGCTCCAAACCAGCTGTTTTGTTAATGTTACATGAATGTTAGATTAACATTCTGAACCAAAGATAAACATTTTTCTACAGTTTAAAAAAACATTTCCTCCTGTTAGAAACTCTTCATTTGATACAAAGCAGCTGGCCTGTAAAGAACTTCTTGATGTTGCTTTAATGATCACATACTGATGTTTCGTGTGTGTGTGTGTGTGTGTGGTGCAGAGTGTGTGCGGTGTTTTGCACATTTTAATCTGACCCTGGGTCAGTGTGACGAAGAGATTGGAGAGGTGGATAAAGACGACTGCCTTCAGAACCCACATTACGGCTACAAGACAGCAGACGGAGTGTGTCAGTCCTGTGGGTCAGTACACACACACACACACACACACATACACACTCAGAGTGTAGGTGTGTAAACATGTCCAGCGTGTGTGTGTGTTTGCAGTCCTCCGGTGTGGTCTCCGTGGTCGGCATGGTCACAGTGTAACACCCTGTGTGGGAGGGGCGTGATGCAGAGGAGGAGGATGTGCTTCGGCATCAATCATGAATGTGAGCGCGTCGAAGACAAACTGGAGACACGAGCCTGCAACGGCAGCTGCTGCGACGGTACACACACACACACACATTTCCCACAATCCAGTTCAGCATGTCTGTGATTAAAGTGTGTGTGTGTGTGTGTGTGTAGGAAAGGGGTGGGGCTTGTGGCTCTCCTGGTCGCCCTGCTCGGTGACCTGTGGAGCCTCGAGTGGAGAAAGGAAGAGAGAGAGAGTCTGCTCCAGTCTGCCAGAGTGTCGCTCAGCCTGCAGTGGACCTTCAGAGCAGACAGAGAAGTGTCAGACCAGCACCACCTGTCCAGGTACCTGTCTGTCTGTCTACCTGTCCAGGTACCTGTCTGTCTGTCTACCTGTCCAGGTAACTGTCTGTCTGTCTGACTCTCTCTGTCCACCTGTCTGTCTCTCAGTTCATGGTGGTTGGTCTGATTGGTCTGGTTGGTCTGGGTGTTCTGCGTCATGTATCAGTGACCATGGTGACGCCGTCGTCCCCTCCAAAACACGATCCCGTTCCTGCTCTAACCCCGCCCCTTCCAGTGACACGGTACCACTTGGCAATGGTTGCCCTGGAGACGACTTACAGACTGAGCCCTGCAGCGAACTCCCCAACTGTCCAGGTGAGATGATGAACCGATCAGATAAGGTAAAGTCTTTAAGTGAAATCCTAACCTGTGTTCTGATTGGTCGTCTCTGCAGTGAACGGCAGTTGGGGGGCGTGGCCTCCTCCAGGGCCGTGCTCCGTCACCTGTGGTGAAGGGCTTCGTCTGTCAATCAGGACATGTAATCAACCTAAATATGGCGGCCATCCCTGTGAAGGACCGAGCACCCAAAGCAGTGTCTGTCAGAGTCCCTGTCCAGGTGACACCGAACAACCACAACCAGCACGCAACCATGGCAACCACACACTTATTACACACACACACTCATTTCAAGCCTAGACTGTCAGAGTGTAATCCCACTGAGTAACTATGTTCAGCTGTACTCCAGTATTTGTTCTGATTACATTACTCCTGATCAAAAACTAGCGAGTCGAGAACTTTGCTAACAGCCAAACATCAACAAGGTCCGGCTTGACTGGGCTCTGCCTCCAAGCTCTCCTCGACAGCTCCCCCGTCCTCAGCAGCTGTCTATGGGCTAATAGCAGCTACGTCCTTCTTTGTCCTCAAGTCTGACTGAGGACTGATGAGCCTCTCGAGGCACAAGTGGTATTGCAACATATCAGCTAGCTGGTTAGCATGCTACCTTCAGTAGATTCCACAGTGAGGCGCTGTTGCATTCTGTGAATGGTCACGTGCAGGCTGCGAGGGTTTGTCCACTGCAGTACTTACTGAGCTTCTGGCTGTGTTTGTTTTCGACAGTGGACGGGTTCTGGACTGGTTGGTCCAGTTGGAGTGAGTGTTCCTCTACCTGTATCTCACAAGGCCAACCTCCCATCAGGACTCGCCACCGCACCTGTTCAAACCCAGCACCTTCAATAAGCCCACGTGGCCAAGGTTGTCAGGGTGATGACAGGCAGACAGACAACTGCAACCATCTGCCTTACTGCCCAGGTAAACCTGACTGTTGTATCTGTCTATCCATCTGACTGAATACCACTAAACTCTCCAGCAGTGTGAGACAGTAATGGACTCCGAGGTGACTCGAGCTGTCCACATAGAGACGACTCCCATTGACTTTCTCCGTCTGTCTGTCTGTCCAGTGGACGGAGGTTGGAGTTCTTGGTCTCCCTACTCTTCCTGTCCGGTTACCTGTGGGGTGGGGCTTCAGGTGTCAAACAGGAGATGTGACAGCCCCGCCCCAAGACATACTGGCCTGCCATGTCGTGGAGAGGGACGTCGAACCACCATCTGCAGGACCAACGTCCATTGTCCGGGTATGCACGAGATGTTTGTCTCAAACAGTACGACAGCAGGAAGAGATGACAACCACAACCACAACCACCACGACAACCACGACATCCACAACCACCACGACAACCACAACCACCACGACATCCACAACCACCACGACATCCACAACCACCACGACGACATCCACAACCACCACGACAACCACGACATCCACAACCACCACGACATCCACAACCACCACCACGACATCCACAACCACCACCACGACAACCACGACCACCCCGACGACATCCACAACCACCACGACAACCACGACATCCACAACCACCACGACATCCACAACCACCACCATGACAACCACGACAACCACGACCACCCCGACGACATCCACAACCACCACGACAACCACGACATCCACAACCACCACGACAACCACAACCACCACGACAACCACGACATCCACAACCACCACGACAACCACAACCACCACGACATCCACAACCACCACGACAACCACGACATCCACAACCACCACGACATCCACAACCACCACCACGACATCCACAACCACCACCACGACAACCACGACCACCCCGACGACATCCACAACCACCACGACAACCACGACATCCACAACCACCACCACGACAACCACAACCACGACATCCACAACCACCCCGACGACATCCACAACCACCACGACAACCACGACATCCACAACCACCACCACGACAACCACGACATCCACAACCACCACGACAACCACAACCACGACATCCACAACCACCACGACGACATCCACAACCACCACGACGACATCCACAACCACCACGACATCCACAACCACCACCACGACATCCACAACCACCACGACAACCACAACCACGACATCCACAACCACCACGACAACCACAACCACGACATCCACAACCACCACGACAACCACAACAATGACAACCATGACAACCACAACCACCACATCCACAATCACCACGACAACCTCCACAACCACGACACTGACAACCACCACGACAACCACAACCACCACGACGACATCCACAACCACCACGACAACCACGACATCCACAACCCGAACATTCACACCACCACAACAACCAACGACATCCACAACCCCCACGACAACCTACGACATCCACAACCACCACGACAACCACAACAAACAGCTCTTTGGTGGTCTCATTGGTATGAAGTCATAAACAGATGAAGGCAGTGCTTTCCAACCTCCAGCAGCTGGTTTGTGACCTCCTCTAACTTTTCAGAGAAAACAACTCAAATCTGGTTTCCTTTCCTGTCACAGTATATTTATTTCAACTGCAGTATATGTGATAGTACTTGTGTACTCCTGCAGTGGACGGGATGTGGTCCGAGTGGTCAGAATGGAGTCAGTGTGAGTATCCGTTCGGGAATAAGGAAATCCGATGTAAGGACTGTGCGCGGCAGTCAGACTCGAAGCCGCGAGTGTCTTCACAGAGCTCACAATGGATCCATCTGCAGCTGACAGGGACTGACCGAAACACGGGCCTGCTACAATGTCAGCAAGTGTTACAGTGGGTCGCACACTCACACACAGGAAGCATGTGATTGGCCGGAGGGTCGCTCTCCTCCTAGTCAAACAGTTCCTTTTCACAACATGGATGTAAACATGTTTTACAGTGAAGGGAACCTGGCAGGGCTGGGAGCCGTGGATTTGTGTAAACCAGCCTGTGGACACGATCCCAGCGCTTCAGAGCTGCGACACTGCAAACCTGATTCAGCAGATACAGGTGAGCTTCCTGTTCCTCGGCAGCTACAGGTGAACTTTCCTGTTCCTGCAGCTACAGGTGAACTTCCTGTTCCTGCAGCAGACTGAAAGGACAGGAAATGTGTCAAAGAAAAGTTGAGTATAGTTTGGAACGTTCTGTCAACGCTACAGAAACATTAGGTAACTGTTAACTATGATAAGGTTCTCTGGACGTTAGTTATTGGTTTGATAATGATTGTTTATTATCAGCTGATCATATTCAGTTTTTAAACTACTCGTAGTCCATCTCTGGTACAGATGACAAACGTTAATATAATGTTTATGTAATGTTAACATTAGAACAGCTGTAAAGTACTTACTGTGTGTGTGTGTGCGTGCGCAGCTCTGGTCGTCAGCGGGCGGAGTTTTTCCGGGATCCGAGCGCCGGACTGTGGCGCAGCGCCGGACGGAGGAAGGAAGTTTTGAAAGAGAGTCATGTGACAACGTTCCTCCGTGTCCGTGAAGTCCGAACCGTTAACTACGTGAGATAGTCTCAAAGATCAGCTGATTGATGTTATTTTATAATCTAGTCTCTTTGTGGTGTGTGTGTGTGTGCGTACAGTACGTAGTTACTTTCCACCTCTGTAGATACCGTCAGGTGTTTCTATTATTTTGTCCGCGTCACTGAATTAAACGTCATCACTCAGCAGTTGTGAGCATGCTCAGTTCACCGTCACCATAGAAACACAAACAATCAGCAGGTTTGTCTCTGTGATCATAAACTCTGTTCATGATTAAAGGTGTGTGTCGTCACTGTGTGTGTGTGTGTGTGTGTGTGTGTGTGTGTGTGTGTGTCAGTTTGTGAATGAAAAATGAATACACTGGGCTTTTATTGTGAAGTTCACCCTCAGCTCTTCCTGTTGCAGCATGGTCACCTTATTTAGTTTATGCAGTTCATTATTTTGTCCACTGGGTGTTGCTACACACACACACACACACACACACACAGGAAACAGCTCCACCTGCAGACAAGCATTAGCCCCGCCCACTCTGTTTTATTAACAGGTGACCTCACAAAAATGACGGCGTTGCACCAAAAACAATGTTCCACATGTTTCAGCAGCTCTGCAGTCAAACTCTGTCACTGTTTGACATCATAGAAGTGTTCCCAGTGTCTGCCGGGTCAGTACCAGCGTCTGTAAGCAGTTCAAAGCCCGGCTCGCTCCAGTCAAACGTCATCAAGGTGACGTTGTAGTTCAGCAGTCGTCACGCTTTGACTCTTCTTTGTTTCCAGTTTTTGGTCTTTCTGTCACCTCTGAGATCCGACATCAAGTTTCAACTTCCTGTTACAGTTTCAACTTCCTGTTACAGTTTAAGAACAATCAGAAATAAAAAAAAGACGAGTCCACTTCAACTTCACGTTAACTTCACGTCAGCGTCACGTTGACCTCTGCACTCCTTAAACAAACTCACAGCTGACTTTGCTTCCTTCAGTTTGTGCTGGTTCAGATTCACAGCTGAAGTTCTGCATGAGACCCAAACACAATCGGAACCAGAACATCAAACAATGAGAACAACTGCATTAACGGACGCCAGCTGATCAGCGTCACTTTGTTCAACTAATGTAAAGCTGCAGATGACCTTTGTATTTTAAGGTCAGTACCGGGTTCTGAACGATTCTGCAGGTTCTTCTGTTTGATCACAGCTGATGCTAACGTTACGTTTGGTTTCAGTCTCGTCGGCGACATTCAGGTGGGGTGGGAAAATGTTGTGATGCTGCAAATAAACATGACAAATCAAAAATCATTT
Source organism: Nibea albiflora (assembly GCA_014281875.1). Lineage (NCBI taxonomy): Eukaryota > Metazoa > Chordata > Actinopteri > Sciaenidae > Nibea > Nibea albiflora. The sequence continues at coordinate 22,383,508 of CM024808.1, read as the reverse complement.
TAACGCGCTGCAATTCATCACGGACGGAAAATCACGTTAGCTACCGTTAGCATTCAACGCTAACATTACTGTTTGATCGTTTACAGGCCTGATGGAAATCAAACTAACGTTAGCAACAAAGTGGCTGGATGCTAACAGTAGCTAACAGTGGAGTCGGGTCACAGAACAGAAGAATCAAACAGAAACTTTATTGATCTTAAATTATGGTGAGATTGACAGAAACAAACAAACATCCAGCATGAGGTCAAACTGAAAGTTCATTCTTCACGCCTCAATGGCTTCACTTCTGGAGCTTTCAACCGAGTGTCAGGATTCCATCTGGAAATGTTTAAAGAGCACTTTGAGGTCTTCATCATCATCATCAGGTAACATTCATTCATCAACGTGGACGAGCTTTAAACAAAGAAGAAGAACTTTGGAGGTCACGATGTTGAAAGCTCGAGAACGGTTACTAAAGGGTCCGACCCTGTTTCCATGGTGAAGAATGAACTTTTCAAGTCAACATAAAGCATGAAAAAAAAAAACTGTTAAAGTGCTCAGAAACAAATCTACAATTCAACGATTATGAGGCAAACCGAAGGCGACTTCATGATCGAAAGCTCAAGAACTGGCAGGAAGTCTTTGAGTCCGATCAGCAGAGTGTCCCTGTGGACCGGGAAAGTTCTTTCTCAACTGGCATCGTGTTTACGTCGTCCAGTCCGGAAAACCGTGCAACTATTTTACCCATGATGCTTTGGGTGGATCAGATCCTTTAAAATGATACATTTGAAATTTAATTAATAATTTAATTTAATAAAAAAATTTAAAATTTAAAATTACGAGCTAATTGAGGCTCGTCTGTCCGGGTGCATCGCCCCCTGGTGGTAAGCAGATGAGACAAACTCAAAGAAAACATTAAATGAACGTTCCCCAAACGTGTTCAGGTCATTCTGATATTTCATGTCATGATTGACATGACTGACCGTTTGTTTGCATGTTGTGTTTTTATTGGACGGTTCAAAACATTCAGCGTGTTTAACAGGAAGTTGGTGAAGCAGGCCTACAGCAGGTGGAAGTGATGACATCAGCTCCACCTGTAGACAGACGGCAGTGAGAAAGACCTCCAGCGTCTTCGAGTTCTTCATGTTTTGGAACCTAACGGATCCCAGAGGCGACTGAACGTTCCTCACCTCACTCTGAGGCTCTCTCTTTTTTAGTGGTTAGCGTCTTTGCTAACAGTGATGTCACATTTCCTGTAGTTCAGCTGCTCAGTGATGACATCATAAGAGAGGCGGAGTCTCCACATCCCCTGTCCCCTCCCTTGTTGACTCTCCACGAGCCAATCAGAGTGCTTGGAGAGGGTGGATCATCTGAAACCCGCCCGAATACAGGACTGAGCAGAGGAAGCTGATTGGCTGTGAGTCCAGTTTGAATGTATGAACGTCTTTCAGTGATCGCGTGTCCGAAAACAAGGAAAAGAAAAGAACTGGAGGAGGAAGGAAGGAAGGAAGGAAGGAAGGAAGGAAGGAAGGAAGGGGTGAGGAATGAAAAAGAAGAAACATATTTTAATGATGTTCAGTGATGTCATCGTTATTCTAGATTCTTCTTCTCATGTTCAGACTCAAACCAACATGTTGGTCCGTGTCACTTCCTGTCTGTGAGCTCTGACCTCTCATTGGTTAATAGGTTTCAGTCTGAACGTGAAGAAAACAAAGATGTTGTAGCTAACACAGCTAACACACAGCTCGTGTTTTCTGCTTGAGTTATGCATTCATTTGCAGAGGCTAGCTGTTTCCCCTGTTTCCAGTCTTTATGCTAAGCTAAGCTAATCACATATGACTGATGAATATTTAGCTGTGACGCTCTAAATGACGGACATGGTGTTCAAACTGTGACGCACTTACGTGGTCCTCTAAGGCTCCGCTGCTACGTTTGGGACTGGACCGCCGGCCGGCTGCTGGACTCCCGTCCTCCTCGCTCCTTCAGCAGCGGGCTGATCTCCTCCTCCGGGTCGTAGTAATAAAACTTCCTCAGGTAGGAGATGAGAGGCCTGGAGACAGGTAGGAACCATGAGACAGGCCAGAGACACACAGACAGACAGGTGAGCAGACAGGCTGATGTACTGACGTGGGCAGAGGCAGCTCCTGGATGTGGTCTATGCGGACCAGCTGTCTGATGCAGAACCGACAGAGATGCTGCAGAGACTTCACACTGCTGAACCTGGAGACTGGGTACAGGAGCTGGACCGGGGTCGGAGGCAGACCTGAACATGAGCACAACACCGTCATCATCATCATCATCATCATCATCATCATCATGGATGGTATGATTGGTGGATGGTTGCTGTGGTTGGTGGTTGTTGATTGGTGGATGGTTGCTGTGGTTGGTGGTTGTGATTGGTGGATGGTTGCTGTGGTTGGTGGTTGTTGATTGGTTACCTGGGACTCTGGAGCGCAGGAAGTAGAGGAACTTTCCGTTCTTGGAGTGCATGATGGCTCTTTCTATGAACTCCACCACTGAGTGACAACGATCCTCAAACTTTGGATGACACCACAGGCTGAAGGTTCCTGAGGAGGACCACACCAGTTTAATCAGAGTGTGTGTGTGTGTTACGGAAACAATCAATTAGAATGAATATCAATCAAACATGGTCACAGTGTTCGTTGATGATGCTCGTTTGTTAAAACCTGTTTTTAAACATTATTAACCACTCGTTATTTACAGGTACTTTCCCTCAGGATTTAAAGGCGGCGGTTAAAACCACTGCTGTAAAAAGTCAAGGACGGATTGACTCAAACTTCCCATTCTCAGGTAAGATTTTAGAAAAAGTTCAATAATTTTATTCAAATCAAACAATATCTTGAGACTGTTTAGTCTGGACCACAGCACAGAGACTGCACTGTAACAGAACAACAATAATGACTCCAACAAAATGTTCTGGTCTTTAGGTTCCGGTCGTATCTCACTAGTGGGGACTTTTCTGTGACACTAGCCGACTTATCCTCAGATCTAAATGCTATAACGTGGAGTCCCACAAGGTTCCATTTTAGGTCCTCTTCTGTCAATATTTACATGCTACCACTGCCAAATCATCAGAGAGCACATCGAATTCAACATTCTATGCAGACGACACGCAATTAAAATCAGTTTCAGAATTGATCTGAGATTCTGTTATTGGTTTTTAAATCACTGATCTGACCTCTTTAAAACATCATCATCATCATCATCATCATCATCATCGTTACAGAGATGTAATGAACTCAGCAGGTGCCACCTGAGTTATGAGGCCTTCTTCTGTGATCTGAACCGCTTCATTCACTGCTGAACCCGCGTGTGTTTATTCACCTTT
>CM024808.1:22360571-22378071 GCA_014281875.1 Nibea albiflora | reverse complement strand
TCAATAAGACTGATATTGGATATGCAGTAACACACACACACACACACACCACACATCTGAGCGGTTCATTACCCAGCAGGCTTTGCTTCTTCTTCCTGGTTTCTCCATTTTCACAGCATATCGAGTACTGAGTGTACAAATACTGCACTTCATGTTTTAACACAAGTATCGGCTTCAGAATGTACTCAGAGTGCTGAAAGTACTCAGAGTGCTGAAAGTACTCAGAGTGCTGAAAGTACTCAGAGTGCTGAAAGTACTCAGAGTGCTGAAAGTACTCAGAGTGCTGAATGTACTCAGAGTGCTGAAAGTACTCAGAGTGCTGAAAGTACTCAGAGTGCTGAAAGTACTCAGAGTGCTGAAAGTACTCAGAGTGCTGAAAGTACTCAGAGTGCTGAAAGTACTCGCTGTACTGACTCGGTTTCACAGTCTTGTCTGCTTTTCTTTAAATGGATACAAAACAGAAATTACAGACATTTCCTCTGTAAATTTTCTGTTTGACTGTTTTTAATGACACATGATGCGTTCATGTGTTCATCCGCTTTGTTGCTGTTAGTTATTCATTGAATCTGTGACTGAAGCTTTAATTCTCATAACAAACAGAAATACTCTGTAAAGTTTTACGCCGCGGCACCGACAAACGTCTCTGAGACTAAACTTCTTCTCAGGTTTGCTGACATGAGTCCAGCAGAGAAACTTCTGACCACAAACCGACGTCAAACAGTTCTGACCTTCTAACAAACACAGTGACTCGTCGTCGTCACTCAACAACATCGAAGCATCAGTGCAGGTGAGCGGCCTGACGTGAACGTTCGCAAAGAAGACGACGTCCATTCTGATGATCAGCTGTGAGCCTGAATAATGAGTCCATCAATCTGAAGCTTTCCATCAGGTTCTGCTGACACGAGATGATCCAACGTTACAGAAACGTTACAGAAACGTTACAGAAACGTTTGAATGTACAGACACCTGCTGCAGAGCGGCGGCGGACTAACATGACGAAGCATTTCCTGCAGCAACAATGATGCAGCGTTTTTTACCCTCAGTGACACATTTATCACAAAACTGAATATTTCCTAATATTTCCTAATATTTCCTAATATTTCCTAATATTTCCTTATATTTCCTAATATTTCCCCAAAACAATCATTTTGTCAGAAATCTGATTTCTGATGTTTCAGCTGAAACTTCACAAATGTCCCTGAAGTAACCACGCTGCGTTCACTGCAGCTCAGACTCTGATGAAGCTTTCAAACCGCGTCTTCATCTTAAAGGAGCAGGGGTGGAGGAGGAGGAGGAGGTGAAGGAGGAGGAGGAGGGGGAGAAGGAGGAGGAGGTGAAGGAGGAGGAGGAGGTGAAGGAGGAGGAGAAGGAGGAGAAGGAGGAGGAGGAGGAGGAGAAGGAGGAGGAGGAGGAGGAGGAGAAGGAGGAGGAGGAGAAGGAGGTGAAGGAGGAGGAGGAGGGGGAGAAGGAGGAGAAGGAGGAGGAGGAGGGGGAGGAGAAGGTGAAGGAGGAGGAGGTGAAGAGAGCGGCCAGCATCACTGTGATGTGGACGGTTACATAAAGATCGTCTTCATGTGTGACATCATCTTCATGTGTGACATCATGTGATCGTCTTCATGTGTGACATCATGTGATCGTCTTCATGTGTGACATCATGTGATCGTCTTCATGTGTGACATCATGTGATCGTCTTCATGTGTGACATCATCTTCATGTGTGACATCATGTGATCGTCTTCATGTGTGACATCATGTGATCGTCTTCATGTGTGACATCATGTGATCGTCTTCATGTGTGACATCATGTGATCGTCTTCATGTGTGACATCATGTGATCGTCTCGCTGCGTCTGTTTACGTGAGCGATCAGTCAGTGATGATCCAACATGGCCGACAGGACAGAGTTCTTCTTCTGTGGTGTCTGTCTGACTGAAAAATGAGGACAGGAAATGATGAAAGAAGGGCGGGAAAATGGAGGGATGGAAGGATAGAAGAAGGAAACGAGGAGAGGAGACAAGGATGGAGGAAGCAAAGACGAAGTGATGGAGGGATGGAGGAGAAATGAAACCACCACCGAAGAAGAAGAAGACGATGATCACATGACTGTTTCAGATGCTCATGGCTCTTTACAGGAAGTGAAGTTCACGTCACATGACTCATGGATGACATCACTCTGTTTCTGACAGGAAACTGTGAGAGGATGGAAGGATGGAGAGTGAGAGAGGACAGAGGGAGGAAGGAAAGAGGACAGAGGGAGGAAGGAAAGAGGACAGAGGGAGGAAGGAAAGAGGAAGGAAAGAGGACAGAGGGAGGAAGGAAAGAGGAAGGAAAGAGGACAGAGGGAGGAAGGAAAGAGGACAGAGGGAGGAAGGAAAGAGTAAGGAAAGAGGACAGAGGGAGGAAGGAAAGAGGAAGGAAAGAGGACAGAGGGAGGAAGGAAAGAGGACAGAGGGGGGAAGGAAAGAGGACAGAGGGGGGAAGGAAAGAGGACAGAGGGAGGAAGGAAAGAGGAAGGAAAGAGGACAGAGGGGGGAAGGAAAGAGGACAGAGGGGGGAAGGAAAGAGGACAGAGGGAGGAAGGAGTGGAGGATGTGAAAAGGAGGGATAGAAAATGGAGGACGGAGTGTGGAGGGGATGAAAGATGGAGAGATTAAAGTGATGGAGGGACGGACAGCAGTGCGGTAAACTCCAGGCGGTGTTCACACACACACACACACACACACACACACACACACACACACACAGCTGATTTATTGATCCGGTTCTGATCGATCATCCAGAGAATCAGAAAATAAATCAATGAAACGATCAGCTGTGTGTGTGTGTGTGTGTGTGTGTGTGTTTCACTCCTTCTCTGCCTGACTCGAACCCGGTTGAACCCGGGTGGAGGTGGTGGAGGTGGTGGAGGTGGCAGGAGGCTCTGCAGAGTTTGAGCAGCTGATGTGACCCCCCACCCAAAAATCCCCCCCCGCCTCCACCCTCCCCCGCACCGCATCGCTCCGCATACCGCACGCGTGAAAGCCTCCAGTCTCACCCGATGCGGAGCCACACAGTCATAAAATGGGTGAGGCTACCCCCACCTCACACCCCCACCCACCCCCACCCCTCCTCCTCACTATCACCGCACAGGCGGGAGGAGACACGCGGAGCAGCGGCCGATCAAAGCGGCTCCTGATTCCTGATCCGGCCGCGGATCGATCGTCCTGATCGGCTCTGATGCTCCACACGCACGCGGCTCTCTGCCAGGGAGGAGGCGCGCGCGGCGCGGCGCGGCGCGGCGCGGGCTGCAGGATGCGGCCTCAAAAAAACCGAAAAAACCCCCCCACTGCATTTGGTCCAGAGCCTCCTCCACCTCCTCCACCTCCTCCATCAGGTCACACAGCCACGCGCGCACGGCCCGTTAGCATGGAGCCTTTTGGTTTTTGATTTATTTATTTCTTTCAGGCCAAACCCGATTTTCCCATCATGCATGCAGCGCTGCATGCGTGAGAGGAGGAGGGAAAAAACCCGAGCAGGGCCTCTGCGTCGAAACCCGCCGAGACGCGCGCGTGAATCCCGCGTCTGAGCGGCGGAAAATGAGCTGATGGAGCTGATGACCTCCAGCAGCCGGTGCACACCTGACAACAAATCAAACACATCCAGCCAAATGTCTGTATGCACGGCGTGAAGAGCCGCAACACGACCCCGCAACCTGCACGCATCCACACCTCCTCCCTCCCGCACCGCCCCGCACACACACCGACAACACCACTAACGTTTTTTTTTTTTTAATGTGCAGGTTTAATCACCGCACAGCAGCGCACCGCACAGCAGCGCACCGCACAGCAGCGCACCGCACAGCAGCGCAGCCGAGAGGCCGCGGCTGCCTGCGGGGGAACATGGAGGCCGACACGGACAGAAAGAGCAGAATGAGGATGGAGCTTACGCTTCGCAGTTCCGCCGTACGGTCCTTCATGGTGTCGCCGCGCCGAGCTGGCTGCTGATTAACGGAGAATCGGCCCTGGTCCGGGAGGGGAGGGGGGGGGAGGTGTCCGACTCCGCGCCGTTCGTCGTTTCGCGCTCCGAGATTCCCCAACAAGACCTTTTTTGTCCTCCTCTTCGCTGCTGTCGCCTCTGCTTCACAGATGGAGGAGGAAGAGTGACGCGTCTGCTGCTCAGGTGCTTTTATCCTCAGTCCTCCTCTCTTCTTCTTCTCCTCTTTTTATCTCCTCTCCGCCGCTCTGGCTCAGGCTGGCCCCCCGTTCGGTCCGCGGCTTTCTCCTCTTCCTCCTTCGGTGCGGTCGCAGTGTGGCCCCGCAGCGCGCAACGCAGCAGCCCGGCAGGAAAACCGACCGAGAGAGAGAGGGGGGAGGAGGGAGAGAGAGGGAGGGAGGGGGGAGTGTGGTACTGATGCTGCAGAAAAAGAGAGAGGGAGGGAGGGAGGAGAGAGGGGGATGATGCGGAGGGGATGAGAGCCAGTGCGCAGGCGTCAACTCATCCCCTCCACCCTCCATCTCTGTACCTGCTGCTGACTCTCCCCTCCCCCTCCTCTCCTCTCTCCTCCTCCTCACCGCTCCTCCTCCTCACCCCCTCCCTCCTCTCTCCTCCTCCTCACCGCTCCTCCTCCTCACCCCTCCCTCCTCTCTCCCCCGCAGCAGCAGCAGGGAGGTGTGTTTGTTTCAGGTGAATGGATCAGGAGGGGTGAGGGGAGGGGGAGACAATCTGTTCACTCTGCCCTTATATGGAAGGTGTGTGTGTGTGCGTGTGTGTGTGTGCGTGTGCGTGTGTGTGTGCGTGTGTGTGTGTGTGTGTGCGTGTGTGTGTGGGTGCGTGTGTGTGTGTGCGTGTGTGTGTGCGTGTGTGTGTGTGGGTGCGTGTGTGCGTGTGTGTATGTGCGTGTGTGTGTGCGTGTGTGTGTGCGTGTGTGTGTGTGCGTGTGTGTATGTGCGTGTGTGTGTGCGTGTGTGTGTGCGTGTGTGTGTGTGGGTGCGTGTTCAACTTTTGCTATTTTATATACAAATAAACTTTTCATGTTTTAGACAGTCTGTGGGGACGTCTCAGAGACTACGTCCAGGTTTTAGACAGTCTGCGGGGACGTCACAGAGACTACGTCCAGGTTTTAGACAGTCTGCGGGGACGTCTCAGAGACTACGTCCAGGTTTTAGACAGTCTGCGGGGACGTCACAGAGACTACGTCCAGGTTTTAGACAGTCTGCGGGGACGTCACAGAGACTACGTCCAGGTTTTAGACAGTCTGCGGGGACGTCACAGAGACTACGTCCAGGTTTTAGACAGTCTGCGGGGACGTCACAGAGACTGCTTATCTGATATAATCTAACTTTACTTAAAAAGATTTTTTGGGCTTTTATTTTGGAATGTAAGTAGACAGATGACAGGAAGTGATGTCTGTTAGTCCATTAGCCAGGTTACTTCCTTCACTTATTCATATAGCCTTAATGCTACTTCCTGTTGTCTGACTTGAAGTAGCATGTATGTGAGTCTGTACATGTATGTGAGTCTGTACATGTATGTTAGTCTGTACATGTATGTGAGTCTGTACATGTATGTTACATGTCAATATCATTTAAGTACCAACAGCTGACCACTGAGCACAAACTACTGCACATTCTACTCATACGTCAGTGTTTCATATACTGCAGTACTTGTAGAAGTTTGTTGACGATCATTCGGAGTGAATCTGAGTGAATGACTTCGTGTATTTAAACATCTCTGACAGTCAGTTCACCTTCAGACGACTCATGGAGATCTGCATCAGTTCCCCCGCTGCTCCGAGCTCACAGTCCAGGCAGCCCGGCTAACAGACTGAGCTAACATGAGCTAACAGCAGCTAACAGACTGAGCTAACATGAGCTAACAGACTGAGCTAACATGAGCTAACAGCAGCTAACAGACTGAGCTAACAGCAGCTAACAGACTGAGCTAACAGCAGCTAACAGACTGAGCTAACATGAGCTAACAGCAGCTAACAGACTGAGCTAACAGCAGCTAACAGACTGAGCTAACATGAGCTAACAGCAGCTAACAGACTGAGCTAACAGCAGCTAACAGACTGAGCTAACATGAGCTAACAGCAAGCTAACAGACTGAGCTAACATGAGCTAACAGCAGCTAACAACTGAGCTAACATGAGCTAACATGAGCTAACAGACTGAGCTAACATGAGCTAACAGCAGCTCCAGCTGTCAGCAGTTTACTTCACTGTCCATCATAAACTCTGTAAATCACAGAGAGTTGAGGCGGAGCAGCCGGAGGACATCAGAGGGAAAACCAGGAAACATTTTTCTCCATAAAATCTGATCCAGTTTCACCAGAATCAGTGAAATAGTTGGTGCTGTGTGACTTAGTGCCCGTAAAGCGTTACGTACTTCTCCCGACCCGGAGCCCAGAGTTACATAGTGTGAGAACAGACGTACGACTGACAGAGACACCGTTCACCTGATCACAGGTCACCTGATCACAGGTCAGCTGATCACAGGTCACCTGATCACAGGTCACCTGATCACAGGTCAGCTGATCACAGGTCACCTGATCACAGGTCAGTGTGGGTCAGCAGATGTCGGATTATTAAAGTTGGTTTCACGATGATGTCGTCTCTCTTTGAGGAGGACAAATGTCTGTTCTCTGATGGTAACTCTCCGTCCTGTTACAGCTCGGACGGCCAGACGAGGTGAATTATTGATGAAACAAGATCTCTGATTTCCTTCAAGATCAGTTCAAAGACCACCAAAGAAGAAGAAGAGAGTGTCTGTGAACAAACTGAATACAAATGAAGACGTTTAAACAGTTTCTGTCTTCTCGAATGGAAAAAAAGATTTTAAAAAGTTTAAATAAAGATTTGAATAAAAAATAAAAGAGGACAGCGAAGACGGGGAACTCCTCCGGGCGTCCAGCCAATCTGCCTCCGCCTCCAGAGTTCATCTCCACCATTAAAACTCCATTTTAAAACCTCAAGGCTCGCTTTAATAACAGCTGGACTCATATATCACTGCCACACACACACACACACACACACACAGGAAATCAGGTTTTCACATTAAAAGTTGTTTATTTTTTTATCTGGTTCTGTGGTCCTGGTCCAGGATCTGGTCCAGGATCTGGTTCAGGATCTGGTCCAGGGTCTGGTTCAGGATCTGGTCCAGTCTTTTAGAGTTCTGGTCTTTCGTTTTCATGCTGAAGGATGTCAGCGAGGAATCAAACCTGTGACCTTCGTGCCTCAGTGCTGTGATGGATGAAGTATCCAGATACTTTATTGAAGTAAAAGATAATTATACAGTCAGTACGTTTACCGGATCACTGAGTGTACATGCTGTTAATCGGATAACCGGCTGACTCCGTTACACTAGGTGGCGCTGTAGCTCAACAAAGAGCCACTTTGGGTCGACCTCTACTGATCAGCAACAACAAACTATCTGACGGCGTTCAAACAAAGAGCACACACGAGGAGATGGACGACGCTACAGCTGCGCACTTTTCCTGCATTATTTTCATCCTAATAATAAAAATAAAAAGAACAACGGATCTTTTGTGAACGATTATCTTGGTGTTCTTATCCGATTCTGAGATGTCCGATGTGGTCGAAGTAGATCGGACGTGTTTACAAGCACTTTAAAAAGTCTGAACTAAGTCTGATAGATCAGATTCATGTAAACGTACTGAGTGTCATCGTACAGTCACGTCCTCCTCACAGCTTCTCGACCTCATGACTGAAACATGAAGTTCATAAACGACCTGCAGAGGGCAGCAACAAGCCTTTGTGATGTGTCGTCTGCTGGAACAACAGAAGAAGAAGAAGAAAACAAACATCACTTCCTGCCAGCAGGCGGCGCTGCTCAGACTCAAACTGTCACAGTTCAAACAGCTGTCTGAGGTCCAGCGGCCTCCTGAACCTTTCACCTGATAGGTGGACAGTGTGTCACATGATGTGTCACATCAAAGAGGTAAACAGACTTCAGGACATGTTTCATGTAAACTTTACAAGGTGAGTCACAGTCTCCGCCCACTCCAGCTTGTTCCCACCTGTTTGCCCCGCCCTTAATCACCCACACCTGAGTGTGATGTCATCATCACCTGGTGTGTCTTCCTGTTGCGTTCACAGTTCTTCTCCTGACGTCAGTGAGCGGCTCTCATCAGTAACTTCATGGAAATGTTTCTACCTGAAACGCCTGCAGCTGTCAATCATCCTGTCACACCTGCTGACAGCTTCTCCATCAGAGCAGGTTAGTGGAGTCGATCTGCTCCACAGAGGGCCGTGAGGTCAGCTGATCTCAGTCGCAGAGCTGATTGGTCAGACTGTGCGCTCACACCGGCCCTCAGTGGATCAGAACATAGAACCACAGCACGGCTGGTTTGGAAAATATAAAATATATTGATCTTATAAAGTAATATAAAATATCTGGAGGCTGAACTTGCAGGTTGGGCGCCCCCTGGTGGCTGCAGGGCTCGATGCGTCTGCACATAGCAAGAGACAGCTGATTCCATTTAACCACAGTAACTACTGGAAAGTACTTTTACTCAAGTACTGGACTGGACAGTACACTGAGACAGTATGTTATATGAATGTGTAGGATTAACCTCGGCCATCATCGTCTGCCTCAACATCAAACAAACTCTGAGGTTTGATTTTATTTTGAAAATCCGTCTTTCAGTGAAGGAGCTGTTCATATTTTATTTAAGTTTTAATGTTGAATTCTGTTTAAAAAGTCACAAATGTCAAATATTTGTTATCAAATAAAAGAAGCTGGAAATGAGCTGACTGTTAAACACGGTACACGGTATGGTACACGGTACAGTACATGGTACACGGTACGGTACACGGTACGGTACACGGTACACAGTACAGTACAGTACACGGTACGGTACATGGTACGGTACACGGTACACGGTACAGTACATGGTACACGGTACACAGTACAGTACAGTACACGGTACGGTACATGGTACGGTACACGGTACGGTACACGGTACACGGTACGGTACACAGTACATGGTACAGTACACGGTACACGGTACACAGTACACGGTACAGTACATGGTACACGGTACAGTACACGGTACACGGTACGTTACACAGTACATGGTACAGTACACGGTACACGGTACACAGTACACGGTACACAGTACACGGTACGGTACGGTACACAGTACGGTACACGGTACGGTACACGGTACGGTACACGGTACGGTACACAGTACATGGTACAGTACACGGTACACGGTACACAGTACACGGTACAGTACATGGTACACGGTACAGTACACGGTACACGGTACGTTACACAGTACATGGTACAGTACACGGTACACGGTACACAGTACACGGTACACAGTACACGGTACGGTACGGTACACAGTACGGTACACGGTACGGTACACGGTACGGTACACGGTACGGTACACAGTACATGGTACAGTACACAGTACACGGTACGGTACACGTTACGGTACACACTGTGACTTTCATTTGTTCATTTGAAGTTTTTATGTTTTCTGTTTTTTCAAAAATGACTTTGTTAAATATTCAAATATTCAGCATCAGCAGCGACTAACTGACTGTGTGTGTGTGTGTGTGTGTGTGTGTGTGTGTAGGTGTACACAGTCAGCAGTGTGTATTTGTCTGTTGAGTAAAACACACAGTCAGGCTTGCGGACAACCAACTGTGACAGAGCACAATTATACTACTACTATACTATTAAGTACTATGACTACTACTATAAATACTACTAATACTACTAATATTGTTACTACTGTCAGACCATCAGGAACTTCGTGGATCAGGTCTGTGATCTGAGTTGGACATCTGATGTCGTCATGACGACCTCGGGGAGCTGTCATCTCGTCACATGATCAAATAAGGACCTCTCATTGACAACGGCATCATACATATTACCCAGAAATCATCACTGCATGTCTCTCCTCCTCCTCCACCTCCTCCTCCACCCTGCTGTCTCCATGTTGGCCACCTGATCGTTGGATTTTCTGTTGGTTCATCTCTTTCTCTCCGCCCAGCTGCTCTTTGGTTCTGCAGCGTCGTCACTTTGCCGCCTGCTTCAGTTATTTTTGTGTTTGTCGTTTAGCGTTAGCTTGACGGCGAGGTTGGACTGACTTCCTGTGAGTAACTGACGTGGACACAGGAAGTCTTCAGACGACTTTTATTTGAAGCCACAGAAACATTTCCACTGACACAGAGACAAACTGATCAAAGTCCATGAACGTTGCATGACAACAAGCAGGAAGCAGCGCGCTCTCTCTACTGTCTGACTCCTGTCAACTCCACGGTAACGTTACCAGAGATGGAAGTAATAGATTACTTACCTCGTCCATGAAGGCTCATCTGAGACTGCCGGAGTTTTTAAAGGGTTTAAAGTGACAGCCTCATTAGTTATTAGTGATTTTCACAGTTTAGCTAACGTTTTGGTGCCCATGCGTCTTTGAAACTCGGCATTCGCCTGCAGCTCGTCATGAACGGATGAGCCAGCTGTACTTCTGTAGTTTTACTTTACTTGAAACAGAGTATTTGATCTCAGTACTTTTGTTTAAAGGTCTAGTATGTTCTGAGCTGAAACACGACGGATGTTAGCATACTACAGGAAGTTTAGACGAAGTGATCTGATTGGACGAGAGTTGTTCCCTGAGTGCTGATATAGAGAATAACGGCACTGAGACCTTTGACTACACGAGTCACTGCATCAGTTCTAATATTAACATTACCGTAACCCATTAATGTTTGTCATCTGTAACAAACATGAACATATTTCTACACATACTTTAAACACGATCAGCTGATAATGAACCTGATCATCATGCTCACAGTTAGCTAATGTTTCGGTAGCGTGATAGAACGTTCCTAAACATATGACCAGTTTGAAGTGATCTAAAGCTCCCTGTTGTTTGAAGAGCTGTTCATGTTGATGAGCAGCGCGCTGACACAAAGTAAATCACTGAGGGAGGAGGTGAAGCTAACATTACTGCACACTTGACAGGAAGTCAAACTTGTAGAGGACTGAGAGAGAAGCTAACTGTGCTACTCTTTAAACATCAAGAACAGCAAACAGGTCTAATCTAAGTAAGCGGTCGAATAATTATAGGAGGAGAAATAAGGAATTCAAAGCTGCCGTGCGCCCGTCAGCTCAAAGCTCTGACCTCCCTGACCCCCAGTGGTCCTCCTGCTCCTCCTTCATGTATCCCATCACGCTCTCGTAGGTTGGCGAGGCAGCGTACTGGTCACACAGCGGACCCCTGCAGGCTGGGAGCGGCACACAAGCTGACATACTGATGAACAGCGAGCCGTGTTTCCGTGGGAACTTCTTTCTGATGTTGCTGCCCATCGTGGGGATGAGATACGCCCCTCCCCAGCAGGTCGTCGTTCAGCGGTTTGTTTCCCCGGTCCCAAACCTCGAAACGGATCTGCCTGTGGAGGGAATACATGTAGAGGTTCTGTTACTGTGTCTCACTGTTAGACTGGGACACTGCTGGTTCAGAGGTTCTGTTGGTCCGACCCTGTTCACCAATCCAGTATCTAATAATCCTGTTTCATGGAGTCAGATTAGTAGATCTTATATTCACTCACTTTCTGTGCCTTAAGTTGACTGTTTCAAAGCGAATGAGGTAGTTCCAGGAAGGGAAGTTGTTGTTCCCGATCACCGGTGTCGTGGCTCCTTGATTACCATAAAAAACCTTAACATATCCGTCCGTCTTGGAGAAATAGTCCCCCCACAGCCCCTCAGCACGGACTACCGTCACGTTCATCCGGGCCACGCCGGTCTCGCCGGAGTGCAGCAGTTGGCGTTGACCATGCGGTGTCCTTTGCACTGACATGCACAGTTCCGGCTCTGTTTGCCGATCTTGCAAGCCGGACGGGCAGCGAAGCGGCTTGGCAGTTTTGCGGATGTATTCACTGATGGCGCTGCGCAGATTGGCCTTTAGGACGGGGTTTTCTCTCACCTACAGACCAGGACACAAAGAGTTTAAGAAGGAATGTTTTCCTCTGAAATCGTTAAGCTAACATTAGCGCTAACATATTGAGGCTAAAGTTAAAGTCAGCAGTTGATCCATGGAGACATGGGCTAATTTTTGCAGAGTACAATAATCATTCAATGCCAAAACACAACACCTTTGTTTGTTCCTCACCAGAAAGTGCAGGGATTTGAGCTGGTATGACACCACACCTGGGACCCTCTTCAGGGAACTGAGCCACTTCTTGTACCCTGAGGCACTGTTGGGGGAGAACATGATGTCTCCTACATCCCCGTCCCCTCCAAGAACCTCGATTGTCCGGTCAGAGAAGGCCTGGCTGAAGGTTGCTCCATTTTTTAGGCTCTTGCTCCTGCCCTTGCAGAAGTGGAGGCCGCACTGATTTTGACACCTTTGATGACGCCGCTGGCTTCGACGGACAGGCAGTTGCTCACAAGTGTTGACAGACATCTTGCTCATCGAAGCCTCGCAGGTCCGGATGGCGGTGATGGAGTGAGCTCGACCCCCGAGTTCAACCCTGCGGATGTAGTGGGTTCCATAGACAGAGATGAACTGTAGGAAAGCTGAACTGTTCTTGTGGTCGTAGGTGGAAGGAAGATTCTTCAGGGAATCCTCAAACTCCTTACTCAGAGGAGGGCTGGTGTGAGCACGGAAGCTGCAGGTAAAGAAGGAGATAACTTTGATTTTCTTTTTTAAATTATTCACAACAAAATCAGGGTGTCAGACTACTGTCCCAGCTGCTTCAGAAACCAATCCAATCCAATGGTCTGGAAGATATCCCATTGGACCAAAAGTCCGTTTTGTGACAGTCCAGTATATGATACAAATGGCAAAAGGCCCATTGTTTTGAAAATATGTCACTTAACTTACTGTATTTCAACCCAATCCATGATCTTTTCCTGACCATAACCAAGTAGTTTTGGTGCCTAAACCAACAGAACCGCAACTATGAAAGTCAGCCTTTGTCAGGCTTTTTGGTCCAATGGGACAAGTTTTGGACTGTTGAGGCTTTGGAATGAAGTTCTGTTGGAACAATCATCAGTTCACCAACAATGTTCTTGACCTGATGCCTCATGTATCTGTTCTGTGTATCTGTATCAGGCACAAAACGCGGCTTGAAGGTTAATGAAATGTTTGCATTGAAACAGAAAGTAAGAAGAGCAAAACCACCAAACCTCTGGGGTGAAGTGTGTATCTATGGATAATGTACGAGTATCATCAGAGTAAACGTGTCAATCTCCATTTTCTAATAAACAATAAATACCACAAAATAAATAGTTTTCTAATTAATATGCCGAGGCTATCAGGCTTAAACGAACAACTTCTAGCTAGTCCAATGGTACTCATTCATCTCGACTCAGTACTCACGTGTAGTATTTGCATTGAAAGTTGTGGGTGGTGAAGGAGAACTTGTCTTTTCTGCTGTGGCTCTCTGCAAATCGTGATGTTTTGGAGTGTGATCCTCCAACTGCAAACCCGCCAAGTCCAGGAAGACTGAGGCCCACCTGAGCCACATCAGCAGGTACAGTGAGCGACTTGGTACATAGCCACATCATCAGAATCAAATAATTACAAAAACCTCTCACCTTCCAGCCAACTGAGAGAGATGAACTTGTGTCTTTCATGACTGATTGGCTGGACTCGAAGATTTTACTACTCAAACTGCGCCGGCAGTGCACCTAAAGCCAGAGAGGATGCTGGGTAATGCTGTACACCCTAACATGGCTAGGTTACACCTCATGGAGGTAAACAGAAAAGTAAAAACAGAAAATTGCGATATCTTCTTCACCAACCTTGATCCTCCAGTCCTTGACTGCAACCGGCAATTTCTGGGTCTGTTTGAGGAGGAAGGAAACAGCTCATCATCAGTGACCTTCTGTCTGTCCTTAAATCTCATGTCAACGTCCCCAGGTGGATTAAAGAGTCCCTCTGGTATCAATATTAGGCCCTATGTGATTTACACTAACATTTATGTCCAAGCAGAGCACTGCATGTTCGTTTTTATGCTGATGACACCATCTTATATAAATGTGGTGACATCTGTAGGTAGCACTTTCCCATCAGACAGATTAATATTGAATTTGCACTCTCTCCCAAACTTGTGCACAGTTCTATGGTACTTGTACATGAAGTGAGTATTTAAATTAGATCTCGACTCCACTAAGACGAATGCACTTTTTACTCAACTACAACTGAAGTTATTCTGCACATAATTTCAAAAGTTAATCTTTCTATAAAATGCATCATTACACAATAAACGAAGACTCCCAACTGAATATAAAGTGAGTAAATGATCTCTGAGCGTTCTGACCTGGTTCAGGAGGCGGTTGTAGCACACGGTGCAGTTCCCCTGAGGCCCTCCGACCAAGGAGTCCTGGACGTTGACCACGTAGGCTCCAGTGGTCGTCAACTTGACCACGTCGAAACCTTCACCGACCAGGTTGTGACCTGGTACGAACTGAGCCTGCTGACACTCGGTGAAGGAGGTCGTCTGACAACCCAGAGACCGAGGGAGGAAGAGAAAGAGGAGGAAGAGGAGGAGGAGAGAGTGGGAGAACATTGTAGAGCTGAAAGAAAAGAAGTGAAGAAGAGATGCACCGTTAAAATGGTTTGATACATGAAGAAAGAAGGAAAGACTACAGCTTCTTCATCTTCACTGGACTTATTTGGAGGTGTGGAACAGGATGAGATTATTTTCATGATGGATTCATCTGCAGATTATTTTCTGCAGACTTCAGTGATCATCAAGTCCTCATTATCATATTATCATTAAATCATATATTAACGGTCACATCTATCACATTTATCTATAAATAAAATACAACTTTGAATGTTAAAGAGTTGATCTGTCTGTCTGTGTGGTGACCGATTTAATGAAACAAAAAATACTTTAAGTTTTTATTCAAACATTAAAAAAACAATCAAATATTGAAGTAACTAGTTTTTTAAAAAGACAAAAATACAAATATGAATATTGTTAAAATGCTCGTCTGATCACATTAGTTTCATTAATCGAGCTCAGGCCTCAACGTTTATTATCAATGATTTATTATCATATTTTATAATATATATGAATCTGTGAAATGTTTGGATTAAACTGTAAATATTGAAATATGGAAGTCAAGAACGCTGTTAGCAGTTTATATTTTAACACTGTTAGCTCGAGATGTAGCGATCATGAAGTTTTCTTTGATAATTATGATAATTATCATAAACGCCTGCAGGTTACATGTTTTCATGAAGTGTTTGAAGCCGTTTTACCTTCAGAGAGCTGATGTTGGCGATGACGATGATGAAGACGCACTGAGCTGAGAAAAGACTGCGGGCGCTTCTTTAAAAACACTTAGTGAGCTCACACCTCGACAAACTGCTCGTTATCTCACCTCGTTAACTTCCTCATAACCAACGCAGACAAAGACACAGTTATGGAAGTTATTATGTTCGTTTGTTTGTTTCTTTGATTACAGAAAAGTTCAGTCGAGGCGTCAAAAGTTGAACTGAACTTTATTTGTTCCTGCAGAATTACAGAAAATAAACTTCATTAGTCTGATATGATAAACAAGCAATTAAGATTTAAGAATAATTACTAAATGAAATATTTGATTAACCGGTCATGAAAATAATAATTGTTGCAGCCTCATTAACGTGGACAGAACATATTTTAAAGACAGATTGTAACGAGGATGCTGTGACGTGGACTGTCCTCGGCTGATCATCAGTCTCCTCAGAGGACAGACAGACAGTAGACGGACAGCAGCACAAGAACTGAGAGAGAAACCAGCCGAGCGCTTCCAGACGTGGCACCTTCATTGGGATTGATGAAGCCGGGCTGGCTGCTGGCGTTCTGGCTGTTGGCGATCTGCCGGTTGATCCAGGACTCGAATCTGGACACCCGGGCGTACACTCCTGGGAAATTGGGTTGAGCACAGCCAATTCCAAAACTCACCACTCCAACTTGGCACCCACCTCGAGCTGATCTGAACACCAACGGGCCGCCTGAATCCCCCTGCACAGGTCAGACATGTCGGTTTATGACACCAGCACCACACTTCCTTGTTACTGTAGTTTTGAGTGTGTTAGTTATGGGTTGATGAAGTGTTCTGCAGAGGTTCTCACCTGGCAGGAGTCCTTTCCTCCTTCTTCCAGACCGGCACAGATCATGTTGCTCGTGATTCGTCCACCATACGACGTGTTACACTGACTGCTGCTCACGATGGGAACACTCACCTCCTGCAGCCTCTGAGGGGAAGGAAGGGGAACTGAAACAGAAAAGAGCTTCATGTCAACGTTTTATCAGGTTGTCCGGACCCCTGAGAATCAGAACCTGGGTGACCCCTGAGAATCAGAACCTGGGTGACCCCTGAGAATCAGCACCTTGGTGACCCCTGAAAATCAGCACCTTGGTGACCCCTGAGAATCAGCACCTGGGTGACCCCTGAGAATCAGCACCTGGGTGACCCCTGAGAATCAGCACCTGGGTGACCCCTGAGAATCAGCACCTTGGTGACCCCTGAGAATCAGCACCTTGGTGACCCCTGAGAATCAGCACCTTGGTGACCCCTGAGAATCAGAACCTGGGTGACCCCTGAGAATCAGCACCTGGGTGACCCCTGAGAATCAGCACCTTGGTGACCCCTGAGAATCAGAACCTGGGTGACCCCTGAGAATCAGAACCTGGGTGACCCCTGAGAATCAGAACCTGGGTGACCCCTGTGAGCTGTAGGACCCTCTTCTGCTTGCTGGCAAGCATCAGGCCATAGTTAACGGGGCCAGCCTTAAAGGTGGAGAGGTGGAGCTGCAGCCCTGTGGGACCACCAGCCGGGGGGCGAGGCATAAGGGTTGGATGCTTTGCCATTCGGACAGCAAGCAAAGGCACGGACCTGACCATGCTTACTCTGGGCAAAAGGGGGATCCGACCCATAATCGAACTCTGATTCAGCAGGAGTGTCAGGAAAATTGTGTGTGTGTTTGGTGTAGTTGTCACAGTCAACAATGCACGTTAAAAACAACTGAACAAATTCTCACCACCGACTCGGATCGTTCCCCATCCGGTGACAAAGCAGGTCGTCCCGGCGTTGAAGACGCTGCCGTCCGATGCCAGACACACGGGCCTGATGAAGTTGGTGAAGTTTACAGGTGAGGACAGCTGCAACAAGGAGACGTCGTTGTCGCTGGTGGTGCTGTTATAATCCGGATGGATGATGATCTGGGACACTCTGCGGGACTCTTCGTTATTGTTCGGGAGCTGTTGGGTTTCACGTCCGAGGAAAATGGTGAGACTGGATGTGCTGAGTGGCTGACCGTTTCTGTAGGAATGTTAGCAAAGATTTATTTATTTATTCGATTTATAGGTGAAGTCATGTGACCCTGGAGGAGAGCTCACCTGAGCAGACAGTGAGCAGCAGACAGGACCCACTGGTCGTTGATCAGGGAGCCTCCACAGAAATGTGCAGCCGTGTGCAGACTGACCTGCCACGGCCAGGCGCCTGCAGGAGCGTCCTCACCTCCCACGATCTTTGTGTTCCTCGTGTT
>CM024808.1:22308071-22355571 GCA_014281875.1 Nibea albiflora | reverse complement strand
AGGCTGTTTTTAGCTCCGAGCGCCTCACGACGCCTCACACCTGCTCTCAGAGGTGAAAACACCTCCTGGACCCGCTCGCCTCAGAACGCAGCACACGGCTCGGTTTGACATAGAAACATAGATATCATGCATGAAGCCCGGAAGTCTGACTGACTTTGTGTCCGTGTGGGACAGACACTGGAGGACAGATGGACACTTAAAGTTTGACTTCATGGAGACTTTTTTTTTAAGTTTCCAGATGTTTAGACTTCATTACAAGTTTTCCTCCGTGCACGTTTGTAACTTCCCTCCAGGCGCCGCGTGTTCTTCCTCTTTCTGATCCGCCTGCCTTCTTAAAAAAGGACGGGCTGCTGTCCAACGCTCAGACAATCAAATCTCTGTAGGCGCAGCCTATAGGATTAGCCGCAGCAGTGGGCTGCTGTATATACGGGCCCATACATACGGGCACACAGGCCTCATAAAAGCAGCAGCCAGCGGGGCCTCTCTGCTGCAGGAAGGCTGCTCGCTCCACGTCAGCCACAAAGAGCCAGTCTGAAAATGACAGCCCGAGGTCAGCCGGTCCTCCTCGAGGACGAAGGACTGCGAGCAGGCAGAAGAACCCAGCAGGTCCACACCTTTGCTCCACTGTGATCATGTAACTGTTAAACATGTTCTGGTGTTGGCAGCTCCGGGCTTCCATACGTGTGGTTATGAAATGACTTATGTAACAAACATCTGTAAACATCTGCATGTGCAAACTGAATGAAATGAATTCACCATAAACAGCCAGGCTGCATTTAAAGGGCCAGCGCGACTGAACACTGTGTGTACATCAGAGTGTGTACATCAGAGTGTGTGTACATCAGAGTGTGTGTACATCAGAGTGTGTGTACATCAGAGTGTGTGTTTCAGAGTGTGTGTACATCAGAGTGTGTGTTTATCAGAGTGTGTGTTTCAGAGTGTGTGTACATCAGAGTGTGTGTACATCAGAGTGTGTGTACATCAGAGTGTGTGTACATCAGAGTGTGTGTTTATCAGAGTGTGTGTACATCAGAGTGTGTACATCAGAGTGTGTGTACATCAGAGTGTGTGTACATCAGAGTGTGTGTTTATCAGAGTGTGTGTACATCAGAGTGTGTACATCAGAGTGTGTACATCAGAGTGTGTGTACATCAGAGTGTGTACATCAGAGTGTGTGTACATCAGAGTGTGTGTTTATCAGAGTGTGTGTACATCAGAGTGTGTACATCAGAGTGTGTGTACATCAGAGTGTGTGTACATCAGAGTGTGTGTTTATCAGAGTGTGTACATCAGAGTGTGTGTACATCAGAGTGTGTACATCAGAGTGTGTACATCAGAGTGTGTGTTTATCAGAGTGTGTGTACATCAGAGTGTGTGTACATCAGAGTGTGTACATCAGAGTGTGTACATCAGAGTGTGTACATCAGAGTGTGTGTACATCAGAGTGTGTGTACATCAGAGTGTGTGTTTATCAGAGTGTGTGTACATCAGAGTGTGTACTAGAGTGTGGTACATCAGAGTGTGTGTACATCAGAGTGTGTGTTTATCAGAGTGTGTGTACATCAGAGTGTGTACATCAGAGTGTGTACATCAGAGTGTGTGTACATCAGAGTGTGTACATCAGAGTGTGTGTACATCAGAGTGTGTACATCAGAGTGTGTACATCAGAGTGTGTGTTTATCAGAGTGTGTGTACATCAGAGTGTGTGTACATCAGAGTGTGTACATCAGAGTGTGTGTTTATCAGAGTGTGTGTACATCAGAGTGTGTGTACATCAGAGTGTGTGTTTCTCAGAGTGTGTGTACATCAGAGTGTGTGTTTCAGAGTGTGTGTTTCAGAGTGTGTGTTTCTGTGTGTGTGTTTCAGAGTGTGTGTTTCAGAGTGTGTGTTTCTGTGTGTGTGTTTCTGTGTGTGTGTTTCAGAGTGTGTGTTTCTGTGTGTGTGTTTCAGAGTGTGTGTTTCTGTGTGTGTGTTTCTGTGTGTGTGTTTCAGAGTGTGTGTTTCTGTGTGTGTGTTTCGTGTGTGTGTTTCGAGTGTGTGTTTCTGTGTGTGTGTTTCAGAGTGTGTGTTCTGTGTGTGTGTTTCATGTGTGTTTGTGTGTGTTTCTGTGTGTGTGTTTCGTGTGTGTTGTTTCTGTGTGTGTGTTTCAGAGTGTGTGTTTCTGTGTGTGTGTTTCTGTGTGTGTGTTTCAGAGTGTGTGTTTCTGTGTGTGTGCAGACTGATTTCAAACTCACTGATTCGTGCGAAGAAGAAGAAGAACTCAGAAGGAAGCGATTGAAACCACTTCCCCCTGCGCGTGCATCAACATGTACTGTAAACACACGCGATGACATAACAGCGTCACATGTTACATTCACACCAAACGCCTGCAGACGGAAACACACACCGCTCACATCCAGCCAGTCAGCGGCCGCTGCTGCAGCTCAAGGCCGCCCCGAGGCTTCACACGGGCGGCCACAGAGGGGCGTGTGGCCGCGTTCGAGCTCCGCGCGACAAAAAGCCGGAGCGGCGCGACCGACGCTGACCCCGCCCCCTCTCCTGTGACGCGGCCGGCTCGTGCGCTGCGCCGTTACCGTACCGCCCGGAGGAAAGGCGCAGCGTTTTTTAGGGGGAGTGTCCCTCTGCTGCGGCACGCGTTCAATCAGAGCCGGGAAAGGCCGCTGCTCTGCGGACACAAAGCAGCAGAGCTGCCGCCCCTCCTCCGGCTGCTGACACGCTGATGCTGTCAGTGATGTAATGCTGAATTAAAGGCTGATGAGTCAGGACTGCACACACACACACACACACACACACTGCAGACATGATCACTCATTACACTGATTACACCACAAACACTGCAGTGTGATCGCCTGTATATTCTGTGTGTACTCTGTGTGTACTGTATGTACTGTGTGTGTACTGTATGTACTGTGTGTGTACTGTATGTACTGTGTGTGTACTGCGTGTATACTCTGTGTGTACTGTGTGTGTACTGTATGTATTCTGTGTGTACTCTGTGTACTGTATGTATTCTGTGTGTACTCTGTGTACTGCGTGTATACTGTGTGTGTGCTGTGTGTACTGTGTGTATACTGTGTGTGTGCTGTGTGTATACTCTGTGTGTACTGTGTGTATACTGTGTGTGTACTGTGTGTATACTGTGTGTGTGCTGTGTGTACTCTGTGTGTACTGTATGTACTCTGTATGTACTGTATGTACTGTGTGTGTACTGTATGTACTGTGTGTGTACTGTATGTACTGTGTGTGTACTGCGTGTATACTCTGTGTGTACTGTGTGTGTACTGTGTGTGTGCTGTGTGTATACTCTGTGTGTACTGTGTGTATACTGTGTGTGTGCTGTGTGTATACTCTGTGTGTACTGTGTGTATACTGTGTGTGTGCTGTGTGTATACTCTCTGTGTACTGTGTGTATACTGTGTGTGTGCTGTGTGTATACTGTGTGTGTGCTGTGTGTATACTCTGTGTGTACTGTGTGTATACTGTGTGTGTGCTGTGTGTATACTCTGTGTGTACTGTGTGTATACTGTGTGTGTGCTGTGTGTATACTCTCTGTGTACTGTGTGTATACTGTGTGTGTGCTGTGGTATACTGTGTGTGCTGTGGTACTCTGTGTGTACTGTGTGTATACTGTGTGTGTGCTGTGTGTATACTGTGTGTGTGCTGTGTGTATACTGTGTGTGTGCTGTGTGTATACTCTGTGTGTGCTGTGTGTATACTGTGTGTGTGCTGTGTGTATACTCTGTGTGTACTGTGTGTATACTCTGTGTGTACTGTGTGTATACTCTGTGTGTACTGTGTGTATACTCTGTGTGTGCTGTGTGTATACTCTGTGTGTACTGTGTGTATACTGTGTGTGTGCTGTGTGTATACTGTACAGCAGTCAGCACACCTTAGAGCTTAGCCCTTTAGCTCGATGCTATGCTGTGATAAAATGATCTTGATGCTTTGACACAATGCCACAGTCTGCTTCACTGGCTTCAGTGACTCAATGTTATATCTCAGTGGCTGATGGGAGTTGTAGTTCTTGAATGCTGTTTATCTTTTTTACAAAGTAAAAACAAAGAAGTCTGACACAAAGTAAAGTGACACACACTGTAATGACACACACACACACACGTGTGACACACACTGTAATCACACACACACACGTGTGACACACACTGTAATCATACATGTTGCAGTGTTGGAGTACATCTGTGTGTGTCACGTGACGACACGGACCACTGATCATGTTATTCTAACTTCAGCATTTGTAACAGGAGCTGATTATTGTTCATGTTACATAAGAGTAACTTACTGTGTGTGTGTGTGTGTGTGTGTGAGACAACATCTCATTTACAGTGCAAACCTGTGACAGGGACGGCAGTGACACACTGACTGTACTTTACAGAGCCTGCAGACAACAGCAGCGTACTGTGTGTGTGTGTGTGTGAGACAGCTGCAGTTAAATTAAATTAAATATAATCTTTGTATAAATCGCTTCAGATGTTTAGTATTAATCTAATAATGTGTAATAATCTAAAACTCACAAAAATATTAAATAAACTGAGCTTCACCTAACGACCCCTCAGATGTCACCCGGTGACCCCCTGGAGGGACCCAGGCCGTATGTTGGTAAACACAGAGCTAACCAAACGGTTTGGTGTCGTTAAACTTTGAACGTTTAAACGTAAGGTGACCTCCAGCTGACGTAAGGTGTGTGTCGGTGCGTGGAGCTCGCGCGCCGCCTCCTCGCGCCGTGTTTCGCGGGCTTTTATCTCGCTCGTGCCGTTTGAAAAATGACTGATGTTATTTTCTTGAAGCCAAAATGGCGCGCCTGACTGCAAAGGCGCGCGCGCGCGTGCGCGGGGACCAAGACAACATGTGGGCGGGAAAATCGTCTTGCGCCTCTACTCAGGGGTTTCCGGCCGCCGACCGCAGGGGCTGAACACGCGAGGCGAGCCGAGGCGGACAGAGCAGCAGCCGGACGATCCGAGCCGAGCAGCCGCCCGAGCACCGAGCGACCACGGGCAGATTTTACCCAGTTTTCCGTCGGGCGGACCGGGCGGACCGGGCAGGGGGGTGGGCTGCGGGCTCGGGTACAGAAGAATGAGACAGCCCTCTCACCGGAGGGCGCAGCAACATGAACGGGGCCGTGTACATTTCGTTCTTCCAGGGCCAGCTGGAGTCCGTGCTGGAACAAGTCGTTCAGCTCGCCGTCCAGGAAATAAGCAAGACGGTGGGCTCCAGCCTGAACACGCTGCTGCTGGAGACGGCCGTGAAGGAGCAAGAAAACCGCCGGCTCAGGCTCCAGATACAGTCACGGGAGAACCGGAGCAGAGCCAGCACCAACCCCGCGGACGGCGGAGGCTCTCCGGTGTCTGCTAAGAACAAGGCGGCGGGGGACGAGGCGGGCGGACAGCGGCAGAACAAAGCCCGAACAGAGGCAGCAGCAGCTCCACGCCCCCGGAGGGCAGGGCACCGAGCCCCGGCGTGCCCACCGACACACGCCGCCTGGAGCAGCGAGGACGAGTCGTGGGTAGGCACCGTTATACAACACACACACACACACACACACACACACACTCATATTCACGCACAGGCACGCTAACAGGCAGCTGTCCGGGCACTCCCCCATCTGCCGCACGCGAACGCTCGGTTGCGTAACGGCGCGAGCCGTTTGTAAGAGCTGCAGGTGAGAACGGCGAAGATTCACGGGCCCGTCCAACACACCGGGCCCGTCCGACACACCGGGCCCGTCCGACACACCGGGCCCGGTGTGGGTCCGTCTGACACACCGGGCCAGGCCTCAGTGTGGGCAGACGGCAGAGGAAACCCGGCCTCAGGAGCTCCACTCAGGCCGGAGGAGGAGAGCCTGGAGCGGGCCAGCAGAACTTTTAATTGGGCTTTAATTGGAGCAGATATGGGTGCTGATAATGGACAGACACCAGTGTGTGTGTGTGGTGTGTGTGGTGTCAGGTCACACACACACACACACACACACACTGCAGCTGTCTGACAGAACAGGTTCCATGAAGAAAAGGTAAAAATAAAAACAAGGCCTGTTTTCCAGCCTGGAGCTCGTAAATAAGATTTACAGCCTTCCTTCACATTGCCCCTTTACAGCATGGAGGGGAGGTGGAGGGGAGGGTGGAGGGGAGGGGAGGTGGAGGGGAGGTGGAGGGGAGGTGGAGCGGAGGGGAGGTGGAGCGGAGGTGGAGCGGAGGGGAGGTGGAGGGGAGGGGGGAGGGGAGGTGGAGGGGGGAGGTGGAGGGGAGGGGAGGTGGAGCGGGAGGTGGAGCGGAGGGGAGGTGGAGGGAGGGGAGGGGAGGGAGGTGGAGGGGAGGTGGAGCGGCTCAGGACAAAGAAGCAAAGAGCTGCAGCCTTGTGGTGGACAGGGCTGGGATGGACGTGGTGGAGGACTTTAATCAGTGTTTGACTGAAGCTGAACAAATCCAGAAAAAGGGAACCAGCACGGCGGCGAGCGCTCACACGTCCTGAGAAGTGTCCACTCAGGTTCATCAGCCAAGAGGAGCACTCGAACGCATCGCCAGCTCAGCTCCCAGAAGCCACGCGGTGCGTTCAGGGGGCGCAGGTGAGGTGAGGCTGACGGCGTCAGCTTGGAGTCCATTTTGTTTTTGTCAGCTGAAGGCGGCGCACAAAGAGCGAACACAGAACGCCGGAAACTTTGAGATACGAGAGCTTCAGGCCGCGAACACGAGGAGCCGAACCAGGTCTGGATCAGAACTAAAGTTCTAATCTGAGCAGACGGTAACCAGGCAGAGGACAGAGGTTCGGATCCTCGGCATGATCCGATACGTCGACGCCAAACCTGAAGGTCAGCTGGACAAACAACGACGTCAAAGTTCATAAAATACAAAAATATTTCAACAAGTCTCAAACTGTCAGATCTGGATGGAAACGAAGAAACGATCCATAAAAACTTTTAAGAAGATTATGGTTCATGTTCTTAGTCAACAAACTATTCATGATAATAAACTCTGCGGGGACGTCTCAGAGACTACGTCCAGGTTTTAGACAGTCTGCGGGGACGTCTCAGAGACTACGTCCAGGTTTTAGACAGTCTGCGGGGACGTCTCAGAGACTACGTCCAGGTTTTAGACAGTCTGCGGGGACGTCACGGAGACTACGTCCAGGTTTTAGACAGTCTGCGGGGACGTCTCAGAGACTACGTCCAGGTTTTAGACAGTCTGTGGGGACGTCACAGAGACTACGTCCAGGTTTTAGACAGTCTGCGGGGACGTCTCAGAGACTGAACAAACGTTGAATAAACGTCGAATAAACGTTGAATAGTCCGTCTGTGTCAGCGCGGCTTCCTGTTCATTCAGCCGCTCCAACATGGCCGCCAGACGCCGTAAACACGTGTGT
This sequence comes from Nibea albiflora, assembly GCA_014281875.1. Classification (NCBI taxonomy): domain Eukaryota; kingdom Metazoa; phylum Chordata; class Actinopteri; family Sciaenidae; genus Nibea; species Nibea albiflora. Next base: position 22,348,203 of record CM024808.1, on the reverse strand, counting down.
GGTCTCCGAAAGTGAAGTCAGTCTTTGTTTGTGTGGACGGACCAATCAGACGGTCTGTTCGGTTTCATGGCAGCCCCTCGTTTACCGAGGGACGTGATCAAGTTTACAGCATCAAGCTAACAAACGGGTCGAGTCTGTGGCAACATCCGAGAGACGTGACGCGGACAGACGACTCAAACATTCAGTGTGTGTGTGTGTGTGTGTGTGTGTGTGTGTGTGTGTGTGTGTGTGTGTGTGTGTGTGTGTGTGTGTGTGTGTGTGTGTGTGTGTGTGTGTGTGTGTGTAAAAACATCACCACATGCAGAGACATGTGAGTAAACGAGGCCGCGCCCGCCGCCACACTCACGCATGCATGCACACATTTGCGCACTTGAATGCAAACGCGCAGCTGACACGCAGAGCAGCCGCCCGCCCTCCTCTGACACGCCATTGGACGGTGACATCACAGCAGCGTTGACCAATCGCGCGCTGGCATGAGCAGGATTTCGTCCAGCAAAGGAAAAACACATCCGAACACAAAAGAGCTGACGAAGAGACGAGGCGAGTCCGACGACACCGCCACGAGAGCGGAGAGGCAGAAACTAATAATCTGAGAGATAATCCCAGATTTTAGATTTCTGCTGGGAAGCCTAAAGACTGATGTGGTCTCTGCTGGTCTGTGTGGAGGTCTCTGAGACCTTAAAGACAAATCACTGCTTCTGTCTGTCCTCCAGTATCTGGACCAACAACCACACAAAGTCTCATGCCTGAGTCAGTCTGAGGTCGGACCGGACTCTGAGACTGAGGAATAACATTGTAACGTGTATTCCCTGTCAGACCGGGCAGCGCTGGGTTCAGAGGTTGAAGCGAAGAGGCCCGAGAACAGAGCCCTGAGGAACGCCACGTCATCCCCGCTCATTAAGCTGGATTGTGTCACGGTCCGTGATGAAAACAGATCTGAGGGCGTCTAGTCAGTGATCAGACATGTGGTCGGGCTCGGCAGCGGCGGTCCACATCTGTTCTTGTTGGAGGAGGCTCCTGGTTCTGTTCACAGCTGTTGTTCAGTCAGGAGCGTCTCGGATCTCCGGTCTCTGCCCGTCACGTCTCCTCCTGTTTCCCAGGGAAGTGATTTATTCTCAGGCTTCACACAGAGACATCCAGGGAGGAGCGGAGACGATTTACGGCCCGCTGCTTGCTCCAAGGTCGACCGAGCGAGGCTTTTTAAAGGCAGATACCAGAACCAGAGTCTCAGCGGTTCTGCTGACGGGTATCATGATTCTGATGGTTCATTCTAACGAAGCGTTGTTCAACCTTTAAACGTATAATCCGGTTAAACAAGGCGGTTATTAACGGTGAAGGCCGCACGCCGCTGAAGCTCTTGAACTGTGATGTTACAGCAGGTCAAACAGCTGCTATCAGAGCCGAGGTGCTGATCCACCTGTAGTGAGCTCTCGTGAAGGAGTGAAGAGAACTCTGATGAATGGATGAGGCCCGCTGCTTTGTTCTGTACGGTGACGCTGTGAACACAAATCACTGAGATAATGAGGCCACGGCTCCGACACGCTCAGGTCAAAGGTCAGTCGGCTCTGTGAGTCTGAACATGTCGGAAAGTAGGCGACGCTTTCATGCGACATCTGACAAACAAAGACGGAGGAGGAGGAGGAGGAGGAGGAGGAGGTCAGGAGGAGGAGGAGGAGGAGGAGGAGGAGGTCAGGAGGAGGAGGAGGAGGAGGAGGAGGAAGAGGAGGAGGTCAGGAGGAGGAGGAGGAGGAGGAGGAGGAGGTCAGGAGGAGGAGGAGGAGGAGGAGGAAGAGGAGGAGGAGGTCAGGAGGAGGAGGAGGAGGAGGTCAGGAGGAGGAGGAGGAGGAGGAGGAAGAGGAGGAGGAGGTCAGGAGGAGGAGGAGGAGGAGGTCAGGAGGAGGAGGAGGAGGAGGTCAGGAGGAGGAGGAGGAGGAGGAGGAGGTCAGGAGGAGGAGGAGGAGGAGGAGGAGGAGGAGGGTCGGAGGAGGAAGAGGAGGAGGAGGAGGAGGAGGAGGAGGAGGAGGTCAGGAGGAGGAGGAGGAGGAGGTCAGGAGGAGGAGGTCAGGAGGAGGAGGAGGAGGACAGGAAGAAAAGCTGATCTGGTTTTGTTAGTGCAACTTATTAAATGAACCCCCGTCGACATCTGCAGCCACGCAGAGACTCAACAAAGACCCGAACCTGCTGGAGTCCAACCACTGATTAATGCACAGAACTTTGTCAACATGTCGGCTGTGAAACGTCAGAAACAAACAAGAAGCAGAAGAAGAGTTCAGGTTCACCTGAAGATGAGACTCGTTACCTTTATCAGCTTTCTTATGAGTTTATGAGGCCGAGTGCTGAATCGACTAAATATTATAATAGTAAATATTATTACGAGCTTATTAAGTCTGAATATTAAACAACAGACTGTCTAAAACCTGGACGTAGTCTCTGTGACGTCCCCGCAGACTGTCTAAAACCTGGACGTAGTCTCTGAGACGTCCCGCAGACTGTCCTAAAACCTGGACGTAGTCTCTGAGACTCCCGCAGGACTGTCTAAACCCTGGACGTAGTCTCTGTGACGTCCCCGCAGACTGTCTAAAAACCTGGACTGTAGTCCTCTGAGACGTCCCGCAGACTGTCTAAAACCTGGACGTAGTCTCTGAGACGTCCCGCAGACTGTCTAAAACCCTGGACGTAGTCTCTGTGATGTCCCGCAGACTGTCTAAAACCTGGACGTAGTCTCTGTGACGTCCCCGCAGACTGTCTAAACCTGGACGTAGTCTCTGAGACGTCCCCGCAGACGTTCTAAACCTGGAACGTAGTCTCTGTGACGTCCCCGCAGACTGTCTAAAACCTGGACGTAGTCTTGTGACGTCCTACAGACTGTCTAAAACCTGGACGTAGTCTCTGAGACTGGTCTTGGAGTCTGGAGGGTTAAGTCTGCTCAGATCATATTCAGTTGTAAAACGTGAAGGTCTCTGTGAGCGGCTCGTGGTTTGACTCTGTCAGTGGACAGATCTCAGCGGGACGACGGACGCTTTAATAATCTTTTGTCCGTGTTGTTGGTTCGCCGTCAGCGCTGGAACATGAAGCGACGCGTCAGTCAGCTCGATCTGCAGCGATGGTGTGCTCGTGATTTAAAGTCTCTGAGACCGACTGCTGCCAACGCAAGTCATGTCACCACAGCTGATCCGAGAGCAGCTGCTTTTATTCCTTAAATAAAGATCTGGAGCGAAATAATCGATGATTGATGAAGCTCTTAACAAACAGGATGAAGATGAGCAGACGATCAGAGTAATAAAGGTTTGACCCATGACACGCACTCAGTTTTAATCTCCACGTTAACGATCATTAAGCTCATAACGAGGCCGTCCTCTGATCTGCTCTCTGCTGTGATTAATGGCCTCAGATCACAGACCAGATACAGACACAGTGACGAGGTTTGTTCCTGACATGAAGACGACAAAGATGCTCGTCACAAGTCTGAACTCTGACCGCTCTGACGAGCTGCCCACACACTTCAGGGTCAGTGAACACACGAAACGAGCAAAATGTGAATTATTTCAGTTTTAAGAAAAAGATGGTTAATGGTGCAACAAATATTCAAATATTAAACCAATCATAATTTAGAATCGTGCAGAATAAAAAGACAAGACATGAAATCACATTTAAAACCTACAAAACAAGGTAATAACTATAAATCTGGAATAAAACAAACTTTGACGCATCTGCTAGTATCCAACAGACAGAATAGAAACTCCATGAATCACTGAACATCAACACTGATATCAGAAATGTTGAAGATGAATCAAGTCTGTCAGACCTGAATATGTCCGATCACAAACAGATCATCGTCTGCTGTTCAGGGTCCGGAAACGATAATATCGACTTTAGAGAAGTTTTATGGAGTCGTGCCTGAAGTTTGGACCGATGAAGACTTTCATGAATTAAACATGTTGACGGTTCGGCGACGTTCAGTCGATTCTCACACAGGAAGTGTCACATTAATACGCCGCCTTGCAGCTCAGCTGTCTAAACCAGAACCAGCTGTGGTCCAATCAGACAGGTAAATCCTGCTGACAGCTCTGATCCCACCACAGTGAGGGCTGGGGACATTTCACAATAAAGGGCTGAGTGCTTTTATTGTGAAGAACATGCAGGAAGTGATGATGATGAAAGAAGAAACAAGTTTTGAAGTCAACATAAAAAAAATCTCTGTTTGACTTTTAGGGTTCGTTACACAACTTATGTAAGACCTATTTAACATGGTCATTACAGCGCCACCTTCAGGTCAAGGAGTGTCATTTTATGTGTAGCAGGTAGATAGTCAGAGAGATTACTGATAACTTCACAAGTAAGAGCCAACATTCTTAAACATTACTGAACATTATTAAACATTACTGAACATTATTAAACAGTACTGAACATTACTAAACATTACTGAACATTATTAAACTGTTCTGAACATTATTAAACAGTACTGAACAATATTAAACAGTTCTGAACATTATTAAACATTACTGAACATTATTAAACAGTTCTGAACATTATTAAACTGTTCTGAACATTCTTAAACATTACTGAACATTATTAAACTGTTCTGAACATTATTAAACAGTTCTGAACATTATTAAACAGTACTGAACATTATTAAACAGTTCTGAACATTGTTAAACAGTACTGAACAGTTCTGAACATTATTAAACAGTACTGAACATTATTAAACTGTTCTGAACATTATTAAACAGTACTGAACAGTTCTGAACATTATTAAACAGTACTGAACATTATTAAACAGTTCTGAACATTATTAAACAGTACTGAACAGTTCTGAACATTATTAAACAGTACTGAACATTATTAAACAGTTCTGAACATTATTAAACAGTTCTGAACATTGTTAAACAGTTCTGAACAGTTCTGAACATTATTAAACAGTACTGAACATTGTTAAACAGTTCTGAACATTATTAAACAGTTCTGAACATTGTTAAACAGTTCTGAACAGTTCTGAACATTATTAAACAGTTCTGAACATTGTTAAACAGTTCTGAACATTGTTAAACAGTTCTGAACAGTTCTGAACATTATTAAACAGTACTGACCATTATTAAACAGTTCTGAACATTATTAAACAGTACTGAACATTATTAAACAGTACTGAACATTATTAAACAGTTCTGAACATTATTAAACAGTACTGAACATTATTAAACAGTTCTGAACAGTTCTGAACATTATTAAACAGTACTGAACATTATTAAACAGTTCTGAACATTGTTAAACAGTACTGAACAGTTCTGAACATTATTAAACAGTACTGAACATTATTAAACAGTACTGAACATTATTAAACAGTTCTGAACATTGTTAAACAGTTCTGAACAGTTCTGAACATTATTAAACAGTACTGAACATTGTTAAACAGTTCTGAACATTATTAAACAGTTCTGAACATTGTTAAACAGTTCTGAACAGTTCTGAACATTATTAAACAGTTCTGAACATTGTTAAACAGTTCTGAACATTGTTAAACAGTTCTGAACATTATTAAACAGTTCTGAACATTATTAAACAGTTCTGAACATTATTAAACAGTACTGAACATTATTAAACAGTACTGAACATTATTAAACAGTACTGAACATTGTTAAACAGTACTGAACATTATTAAACAGTACTGAACATTATTAAACAGTTCTGAACATTGTTAAACAGTACTGAACATTATTAAACAGTTCTGAACAGTTCTGAACATTATTAAACAGTACTGAACATTATTAAACAGTTCTGAACATTGTTAAACAGTACTGAACAGTTCTGAACATTATTAAACAGTACTGAACATTATTAAACAGTTCTGAACATTGTTAAACAGTTCTGAACATTATTAAACAGTTCTGAACATTGTTAAACAGTTCTGAACAGTTCTGAACATTATTAAACAGTTCTGAACATTGTTAAACAGTTCTGAACATTGTTAAACAGTTCTGAACATTATTAAACAGTACTGAACATTATTAAACAGTTCTGAACATTATTAAACAGTACTGAACATTATTAAACAGTTCTGAACAGTTCTGAACATTATTAAACAGTTCTGAACATTATTAAACAGTACTGAACATTATTAAACAGTTCTGAACATTGTTAAACAGTTCTGAACATTGTTAAACAGTACTGAACATTATTAAACAGTTCTGAACATTATTAAACAGTACTGAACATTATTAAACAGTACTGAACATTATTAAACAGTTCTGAACATTATTAAACAGTACTGAACATTGTTAAACAGTTCTGAACATTATTAAACAGTACTGAACATTATTAAACAGTACTGAACATTATTAAACAGTTCTGAACATTGTTAAACAGTACTGAACATTTTCTAACTGGTACAAACAAACTCTATACTCTATATGTATTTTCATGTCAGTGGGACACTGTTGCGCCATCTTGCGGCCCAGATTGGTCCCACGGCCCTGAGATTGAGGATCACGGCTGTAGAGAGACACGGCTGTGAACAGACAGTGTCTGCTGTCTGAACTGGATCCTGTAATTAGACTCTGTGGCATCTCCCTGGATCATTTACGTGACTCACAGACCTGTGGTTACCACGACAACAGGCGTGTCATTACTCACATATTTGTGTAGTGTTTCTTAAGCTCTGGTTCACGACTCAACACGTGTGCGACTGAAGCAGTGAGAGGCCCTGACAGGAGGCCATGGTGGATAAAAAGTGATCTGCAGTCCAGTGAAGTAAGTCAGCTGATATTCAGTCAGCTGTCAGCCAGCTTGGTGTCCTCTTCGCTCTTCTCCTCTGCCATCGTGTCCGTAGGGGCTGCTGAGCGTGGTTACGTTTCCTGCTCACTCCTGTTCTGCCATGACACTGGCTCCTGTTCTGGCATGACACTGGCTCCTGTTCTGGCATGACACTGGCTCCTGTTCTGGCATGACACTGGCTCCTGTTCTGGCATGACACTGGCTCCTGTTCTGGCATGACACTGGCTCTGTGTGGTGCAAACACTCAGACTTCCCCGGTGCTCTGAGCTCTCAGCCCGGGCGTATACAAACATCTCTCAGCCTGAATCCACCGGCTGAGGATTAACGGACTCATCTGTGACGACCGTGGACGTTAGCATCACCATCTGCACAGAGGCATGAAGTCACACCGTCTGTCCGTCTTTTTGAAGCACAAAGTGGGTCACCCTGCTAGCTGCAGGTCACATGACACACAGGTCACATGGTGCACAGATAAACACGCAGTGTTTGTACACACACATTGATGGAGGCGTTTTCATCCTGATGACGGCTGCAGCATGAATGGAAATCACATCTGCATGTAAGAGTCTGAGTGAAGTGTGAGTTTAAAGACACGAGGAGAGCAACGGCGACCACAGACCTGAACCTCCGATGTCCGCCACATCGTCCGGCTTCAGCACCGCGCACTTTTTATTTTTTGATTTAACAAAACTTTATCAACAACAGGAAGAATTGACTTTTGTGAATCAACAGTTAGAACCACAGCTCTTGTGTAAGTTGATCTTTATTGAAATTATTTATTATTATTATTAAATTATTGAACCGATAACCAAACAAGTCTGTGAACGCAACACACACTAAAAGAGAGACGGAGATGGTGAAAGTTATTTTCTGACACATGGCTGTGTTTGATTGATTCAGTAAGTGACTTTAGATGATGATGATGATGATGATGGTGACGATGATGGTGATGATGGTGATGGTGATGATGGTGGTGATGATGATGGTGATGATGATGGTGATGATGATGGTGATGATGATGGTGATGATGACGATGGTGGTGATGATGATGATGGTGATGATGACGATGATGACGATGATGGTGATGATGATGATGATGGTGATGATGACGATGATGGTGATGATGGTGGTGATGATGGTGGTGATGATGATGGTGGTCTCTGTCTCTGTCTCCCCCTGCAGACCAGCTGAAGTCCGTCATGGAGCAGGTTCTGGACTTTGCTGTGCGCGAGCTGACGAAGATCGTGGAGGCTTCGTTCGACGACCTCCTGCTGGAGATCACCAAGATGGAGAGAGAGCAGCATGTCCTGGAGGAGAGGCTGGACAAGAGCTCCGACAGAGGAGGAGGAGGAGGAGACAAGGGGAGAGGAGGAGGAACCGGGGGGAGGAGGAGAGGCTCTGAGAACGACTCGGTGTCACCGAGTGGCTCCGAGGACGCCCGTGAGGAGGTCGCTGAGGTCACTGTGGCCAAGGAGACGGCGGAGAGAGACGGTGAGCAGAGAGATGATGCTGTTAGCTCTGCTAGCTCCGTTAGCTGTGTGGTTAGCTCTGACTAGCAGCTGCAGCTGGTCTTTGTAGTTTTCAGTCTGCATTGTGATTTTACTTCCTCTTCCTCTTCCTCTGTCTTTGAACTCATCAGAGCTCGTTTAAAATAATGTTTTCCTCAAATGTCCAAAGTTCTAAAATTATTAATCTCCTCCTCTCCCCTCCTCTTTTCTCCTCTCCCCTCCTCTTTTCTCCTCTCCTCTCCCCTCCTCTCCCCTCCTCTCCTCTCCTCTTTTCTCCTCTCCTCTCCTCTCCTCTCCTCTTTTCTCCTCTCCTCTCCTCTCCTCTCCTCTCCTCTCCTCTCCTCTCCTCTCCTCTCCTCTCCTCCTACGTCCTCTCTCCTCAGACTCCGAGCGTCCCCCCGTCCTCTCGGTCTCTCAGGACTGGGTCCCGATCCTGGACAAGGTGTTTGGTCAGAAGTGGTGCAGTGACGTCTGGCAGATCAAGGAGCTTGAGGGGGGAGGAGGTGGGCGGAGTCTAGGTGAGGGCGGAGCCCAGCAGGTGCAGCCTGTCCCGCCTCCACCTCTGACCCTGGAGCCGTCCCCCTCATCCCCCCAGCAGGACCCCCGCTGGACTCCTCTGGAGGACATGGAGGTGTTTTCACCTGATGAAGAGGCTGCAGACAGTCAGAGGAGCACCACCTCACCTGGACCTCCACCTGGACCTCCACCTGGACCCTCACCTGGACCCCCCCTCAGCCCCACAGGTGAACCACAACAACATCCAACCTTCAGAAATAACAAAATATATTGTGTGTGTGTGTGTGTGTGTGTGTGTGTGTGTGTGTGTTGACTCTCTCCTGCCCTCTGTTGGACTCTTTGTTTCATCAGAGCTCACATTTTATTTCAACATCCAAAAATCACAAAACACAATTCATACAAGTCATACTACTGATAGTACTTTTACTTCAATGCAGCACTTCCCGAGTACATTCTCAGTGTGTATCAGTACTTCTACCCGAGTACATTCTCAGTGTGTATCAGTACTTCTACCCGAGTACATTCTCAGTGTGTATCAGTACTTCTACTCGAGTACATTCTCAGTGTGTATCAGTACTTCTACCTGAGTACATTCTCAGTGTGTATCAGTACTTCTACCTGAGTACATTCTCAGTGTGTATCAGTACTTCTACCCGAGTACATTCTCAGTGTGTATCAGTACTTCTACCCGAGTACATTCTCAGTGTGTATCAGTACTTCTACCCGAGTACATTCTCAGTGTGTATCAGTACTTCTACCCGAGTACATTCTCAGTGTGTATCAGTACTTCTACCCGAGTACATTCTCAGTGTGTATCAGTACTTCTACCCGAGTACATTCTCAGTGTGTATCAGTACTTCTACCCGAGTACATTCTCAGTGTGTATCAGTACTTCTACCCGAGTACATTCTCAGTGTGTATCAGTACTTCTACCCGAGTACATTCTCAGTGTGTATCAGTACTTCTACCTGAGTACTTCCTCTTCCTGTTGCAGGTCGCCACTCGTCCGCCTCGATGCTTCATCGTCTCTTGACTCTTCCGTCTCAGCTGCTGGACGATGATGAAGAAGACGCCGCTGCCAACGCCAACGAATCGCTGGTCACTCTGGCGACCGATGGCGCCAACGACCGCCGAGATGGCGTCGAGCTCCCCGGCCGGACCTGTCCGTCGCCCTGGACAACCAGGGAGGAGGAGGAAGAGGAAGAGGAAGAAGAGGAGGAGGGGGAGGACAAAGGGAGGAAGGTGAGGGAGGAGAAACGATGACACGATATTTAAAATTTTTAAAACAATGAAACATGGATCAGCTGACTGTGACTTCCTGTCTGTCTTCAGAAGAAGCGGCGGCGGGTGTGGTCGGAGTGCGAGGAGTGCGGGCGGAGGTTCAGCCGGATGTCGCTCCTGAAGGCTCACCGTCAGACTCACGTCGCCGAAAACGCCGCCGCAGACACGTCGTCCCCGCCGCCTCCACCTGCCGGCGCTGGCACGGCGCTGCGCTGTTCAGAGTGCGGGAAGAGATTCTCCTCAGCGACCCGCCTCCAGAGCCACATCCGGACCCAGCACTGAACCGGACCTGAACCTGGCAGGATGGAGCAGGCCACCTGGGCGAAACTGGAAACACAAAAGGGATCAACAGAGTTCAGGTCCAGACCATCAGAAGGGAAGATCCACAGACCAGAACCAGAGACCAGAACCCACAAGGGACACATCTGGATCTGAGTCGGACCTGAAGAAACCAAACAAACGGTACGCAGGCGAGACTGGCTGCAGACCCTAAAACAATTATGCTTTTACTTTGAAATGGAACAGGAAGTTGACTCAATCTGGCTCATTTCACTTCCTGTCGACCTGCGACTAACGAGTTCTGTAATTAACGACTTCAAACGTCTCGTCAAAATATTTAAATATTGATAAATCGATCGCCCCACCGCCATCGTCACCGAGGGACCGGCTGGAGTTTGGTTCTGGTTCTGTCTTGGATCTGGTTCAGGTCGGATCCATGAAGAATCTCTAATTGGATCTTTGGCCTCATCAGCGTGGCGGGTCCGACACAAACACAAACTGAGATCTGTGAACCAATCAGGATTTAGATTAAAGTGAGGACCGGAGTGTTCAAACGTGTCACAAGATGAACGTTAAAAAGCCTTTAGAGTTAATTACAGTGTAATAATTCAAATGTTTGGATGGATCTGATGAGGGATTCAAAGGAGCGGAGGCCTCCTCCTGCTCCTGCTCCTCCTCCTGCTCCTCCTGTAGAATATGTAGACTCCTCCTCGCCGACAGGAAACCAGCTGCTTCAGGTGAGTTTCTGTCGGCAGATGAATTTTTTTGTTGTTTTTTTTTGCAATAAGCTCGTGGCGCCTCGTGGCCGGGTCGCCTGGTTTCCTGTCTCCTGGTTCTCGGTGTTCTTGTTCGTGGATGTGTGCAGCGTGGACGGTCACTCACTGAAGTGACCTTCGGCTTTTCTACCTGTTTGTTTTTAAAGTGCTCTTCATGGTTTTTGGATTTTTTTTTGGATTCTCGTCAGCTGCGTCTTTGTCGTCGTGTTCTTTTGGACGATCTTTGAGGATTTGCGACTCGAACAGGAAACAAACTTCATGGGCGGCGCCGATTCTTTGGACTTGTTGAATGTGAATCTCAGCAGTTTTTATCCTTTTTTACGTTGTACAGTTTTTACTTTTCAGACAGAACTGATGAAGAAACGAGAGAACAGAGAGAGGAAGCTTTTTAAATCTGTGACTGTACTCCTTCCTTCCTTCCTTCCTTCCTTCCTTCCTTCCTCCTCGTTCCTTGGTCCAGTTCGGTTCAGTAACCTCATGTCGACACACAGATACCTCCTGACCAAACAGACGTGTTTGTTTTCTGCTCAAATGTTTCGGCAGCTTCGACTCAGTTCTTTTTTCTGTGCTTCAGCTCGTGATCTGTACGGAAGCTCGTTACTGCCAGCGTTAAAAAGAATCATTTACACACAAAGTTACAGGATTATTGTTCTGTAATTAAATCATTTAAAATATGAGAATCATTAACTTAAGCTCTCACCTGCTGGAAAATGATCTTTCATAGATGTATCAGATGCAAATTAGAGACAAATATTGTCCCAAACTTGGTTAATTCTGTCCAAAAAAGAGTTTTTAAAGTTTAAGAACTGAAATTAATCTGACCTGACACAAAGATCAAAGTTTGGAAATAACAAACAGAATGTAAATAAAAGAATAGTTTATATTTAACATCTTCTAATGTTGAGATAGTAACCATTCGGATCTCTGCATGTGGCAGGAACGAGCTTCCATTCAGTCAGGTTTAATATTTAATCCAGGATTTGATCAGCTGATGTTTAAAATCATTCGATGCAGCGCCGTTCATCAGAGGCGTTAAATTATTCGAGATATGAAAGAAGACGCCGTTTGTTTTGTTTTGTCTGAACTGCAGGACCAATCAGAAGCTCCGCTGAAGTGTACCCAACAAATGAGGTTGAACAGGTTCCTGAACGCCTCACGGCTCAATGTGACTCAACATTCAATTGAAATATTTGTGTCAGAGCTGCTGGACCAGCAGGAAATACTCAGTCACGATCTTCTCACATCGGTCAGTCACAGTTTTAAAGCCGCCCTGTGTTTATTCCATGAACTGCAATCTGAAGTTTGTCAGTCTGTTAACGATCAAACTGAAATTCAAGTTTTTATATGAATCATTCCTACCGTTTCATCCGTTTGTGTCAGTCTCTGTAGTACTCTGTAGTACTCTGTAGTACTCTGTAGTACTCTGGCTCCATAGCTCGTAGTGTTGGTACATCAGGATGAGATGGATGGATGTTGAACAGCAGGATCAGATGACGATAGATATCTTTCTCCGCGATGCTTCAGCGTGAACAATCAGCCGTCTGTCGTTTTTTATGCTTTGTAAATATGCAAAACTTTTTCTAGCTCAGTGATTCTGTTTTTAACTTGATTTAATATTTTCAAGCAATATGAAGTCGAAACTCTGCTCGGCGGCCAGAGTTTGATTAGTTGTCCAAGAATCGCGTGACGATGACGGCGGCTGGTGAATCAGCCAAACGATGTAACAAACAAACGTCAGACGAACAATAGAAACATCAGGTGGGTTCATTTGGAAGCTGTCAGATCAAACTTTAAAACCTGATTAACGATGATTAATGAATTCATTTCCTGCCTTTTGCTTCTGAACGCTGCTTCAATGACTAAAGCTTGTTGTCTGCTTCGCTAACATCTGAATTACTCAACCACTTTTCTGCAAACGCAGAGCGTCTTCGTTCATCTGCTACTTTTCAGCCTCCTCACGACGTGTTCACATACCTCATTTCAAGTGTCTGACCTTTCCACACAAACCTCATTACCTCAGCAGACTTTGAGATATATATATATATATATATATATATATATATATATATGACTACAGTGATGTTTTGATTTGTTCTGTTTCTGGATGCGTCTCAGCTTCTTCTGTCGAGTCAAAAAACACAAAACTGCAAAACGAACAAGCTTCTCAGGTTTGAAGACGGAGAGTCCGTTAGAGGACGATATTTTACAGAACCGGGTTAAACAGAGCCCAACAGGATGCATCAATGTACGGAAGCCCAGAGAGGCCAAAACAAGGAGCACTGACGGAAAAACTGGAAATGATAAAATGTCAAAATGACGACTTCATTTTGAGCTAAGTTAACTTTAGTTTTACCGTCTCGTCACTTTTATTGTCTCAGTTTTTGGTCTGAGCGGGCTTCCGTACTGAACTATAAACAGCTGCTGATATTTAACAGTTTTTGGTGTTTAACTGATTTGAAACTTTGTTACAACAAATTAAATATTTCAGCAGTTTTTAGGCTGATTGACAGTTTTCCAAAATAATAAATGATAAACTGTCGCACTTTTAAATTAAATTATTATGAAGCACTTGAAAGGGAAAAGGAGAACAAGCCAAACAAACAAGACAATAAAATGAAAAATCAATGATGTCAAATGGAAAGAATAGAAACGTAAACACACAAAATCATTTAATAAAATCATTTTTGCTGCTGCCGAACTCGTCAAAGCGTAAAACGCACAAAAAATGAGTCTTGATTATTGAGACGGGACAGCAGCTGCTTCACTGCACTGTGTACAGATCATTATTATAATTACAACATTATTATTTTTCTCCTGACAGCAGCATCATGTGACCTGTTAACCAATCAGCGCTCCTCCTGTCCTTGTTTACGAATACAAGAGAGAGAAATGTGTCTGGACGAAAACACAAAAAGGGAAATTTGTGAAACCCAAAACCAAGCGTGACTTCAAACATCAGTCAAATGTTCCTAAAAGGAAACACCGGCACCTGAAAGACTTTAAGAGGTGCAAGTATGACAGCGTTTTTAATTTTATCTCACAGTTTGGGAGATCTCCTAAGTAAGATTTGTATCAGAAAACATCAGCGGTCTTTAGCGAATATTTGCTTGTTCATGAATTATTATTATTTTCTTCCGGATGCATTTCTCTCCAAAGATTGTTTTTAAAGGAGGCGGCTCTGTAAATCAGTCTGTAGTCGTAACACGTCATACTTCATGATAACTTAAGCGCTGAGACGCATTCATACATGCTGAGACACATACCGTGTCACAGAGCACATCTCGACTCTCGTCATGTTTTTATTTGATTTGTTGGGCAGTTTTCTGAAAAGTGGTTGTGTTGTTCCCGTGTGGAGAGAAGATGATGTTATTTCAGTTCAGCCTCTTCGGCTGCGAAGGAGTGAAACAAAGAAAGAAAGTTTCACTGGGAATATTCCTGAAGGTTTCCTCAAAGGGAGCCTTCACGGTCAGTTAATAGAAGTGGAGGAGTTCCTCAGGGAACGACCCGAGGTCCTCTCATTGTTCGAGGCAAACGTGGGAACGATGGTTTGAAAGGGACATTTTATTGTTTCTATTTGTTTTATTTTTTAATGGTTTAAAGTAGAATGTATGTGTGTAACAGGGAAACGTGACTCATGTTCAAGTCGTGGAGGGTTTTTTATTTCTCCTCCCTGTATATTCTCTATAAACGACTTTGTTTTGTCAAAGTTTTTTGGATTCGATGCAATACTTTTGATAAAAATTTAAAATGTGCCCTTTTTTCATAATTCAGCAATTTAATTAAACCAAATTAAAAAAGATGACTCAACAGTAAAAAATTTAAAGTGCTAGTCGAGTGAAGGAGAGTCGGGACGGTTCAGATGAAAAGTGAATTTTGTTTACGGGTTAATGTGAAATCAGAAATGGATACGACCTTTGACCTTTTTATGACCAACGTGTCCGTTTCAGTGAATTATTGCCAACTGTGTAAAAAACAGTGAACTGAACTTTGACTTTGTGCCCCGTGTTGATCACAGCAGCACCGTCTGAATGTCACTGATGCCAAGTTACAGCTGTCTGCCATGATGATGATATGTGATGATGATGATGATGAAGAAGAAGAAGGCGATGATGGTGATGGTGTTTGTTTTTTATGACCTGTTTTAGTCTTTGAGACCGGGTACTTTTTAGTGTAAAATTCAAACAAAACCAATAAATGTTCAGAACTACCAGCCGGCCCAGAGACTCATTGACTGTCTGACATGTTGTTTTTACGTTTAAGAAACGTTTGGAAAACGTTTGAAAGGATCCACAGAAGCTTCCTGAATGTTTATTGAAGACATTTTAATTTATGACATCACAAACACTATAACTGTCAGCAGTAATTAAATGTTAATAACAGCTGCAGGTTTCCTCTTAATTAAAACTTCTAACATCTCTTAATGACTGTAAGATCGTACAGTCAGATGACAACAGAAGAAAACCTTCAGTTATTTATTATATTCAATAAATGATGAATATTAACTTCAGTCTTTCTATAAACTTAAAAACTACATAAATATGAACGTACTGTTTTAATGATCAGATAATTAATGATTTCAGTATCAGTAAACTTTTATTTTATTGTTATGACACATAATAACAGTTTGTGATGTCATCTGTCAATCTTCTAATCTGATCAGGAATCCTTTGATCAATAAAACATTTAAATATTTTTGCATAATTAGTTGTCTAATTGTCCTGGAGTGACGTCACTGAGGTGATCGGATCAGGGGCGCGTGCATCCGTTCATCAGGCGCGTGGAGCTGACACAGATCAAACAAACAGAGCGCGAGCTGACGATGATGACGATCATCATCATCCTGTAACAATGTATCGCGCGCGCACCCGCTCGTAGTGCTGCGCGCGACACTGCAAACTATACCCACCTACTACCGTTGCCGTAGTTACCTTCATACCCGCGCACGAGCGGCCAGTGGGCAGGCAGGAAGGACGGAAGGAGTACCGAGGGGGGAGGAAGGAGGGAGGAAAGGAAGGTAAGAAGGAGGGAAGGAAGGAAGGAGGGAGCGGAATTAGTCAGTGATAGAGGGGAGGAGAGGAGGAGAGGAGGAGAGGCGGCGGGTTGTTCTGCCGAGGTGGACGTGGCGGGTCCGGCGGAGTTAGCTACAAGTGACGGGCAGCGGAGCCGAACCGAGGAGGACAGCCGAGCCATGAACCGGACCGCCCGCAGGTAACGTACCGCTCTCCCCGCCGTTATTGCCGCCTGCTCGGCTCCGCTGTGCCCCTTTTCTCGCCGCTCGGCTCCGCTCGGCTCGGCTCGGTTTCCTGCTTCTCTGACAGATAATGACCGACTGTCGGCTCGTGGGTCTCCCGCAGTCGGCTCCTTTTGTGCGGGCGGCTGTCAGCCGCTCCCCGCGGCGCCCGGCCGGCGGCACAAACACAGAAAAGGTGTCCGAGACAGGAGGAGGCTCCCCGGACCTCCGCTCCCCCTCTGCCCGCTCTCCTCCCCGCTTCACTCTCACTTTCTCCCCCATGCTAACGCCAGCTAGCACCGCTAGTTAGCTTAGCCTAGCTGCAAACGACGTTAGTGTGATAAACAAGATGGCCACTGGCTAGCCGCGCTAGCTAGCTAGACATGGCATCTTGCCCCGTCTTTGTACGGCAGCGGAGCCGCTCCGAGCGCCGCTGCCGCCGCTGCCAGCTGCACGTTCCCCCCGCGACACCAACAGCCTGCGGAGCTCCCAGCCGGTGCTGCCCGGGCAGGGAGGTGGAGGTGTTCAAATGAAGCGGACGGAGGAAGAAAATCACCGCCAGATTCTCCGAGTCTGTCGGTTCGTGCGGAGGCTGCGTGGCGAGTTGAAAAGGCTACCTGAGCGTGCGGTGGAGGGGACAGGTGAGCCCGCGCGCTGCAGGCTGCAGCTGCTGCCCGGCCTCGGCTTCGTGCTCTGCGGGGAAAAAGGTGGAAAGTTGTCGGTAGTTTGAGGCTAACGGCTGCCAGCCTGCAAACTTTTCTGTGTGTGTGTGTGTGTGTGTGTGTGTGTGTGTGTGTGTGTCGTCCAGACTCTGTACGAACCGAACCTGCGGCACGAACAAAGAGCTTCACCTCTGTGCAGGAAACACCTGGCATGTTTTAAAGCTTTGTTACTTTTAATGAAGAGACACGGCAGCCAATCAGCGCGCGGGAAGTCAGGTTACAGGTGAGACTGTCACCATGAAAGGTGTAAACAACCTGAGTGTGACCTGTTACCTGTCTGCACCTCCTGACCCGATTGGCTGATTCAGAATGTGACTGACTGGATCGGCCGGTTCTGGACGTTAAAGCAGAGGCACGGTGGTGCAGTGGTTAACATGGTGGCCTCACAGGTTCGAACCCCTGCGTCTGTGTGCGGTCTGCATGTTCTCCGGCTCCCCAGGTGACCGTAAGCTGTCCGTAGGTGCGTATGTGAGTGTGTTGTCTGTGTGTGTGTTGAGTTGCAGACTGGCGGACCCCGCCTCGCTACGATTGGCTCCAGCCCGCCGTGACCCCGATGAGGAGAGGTCACATGATGCAGACGTGTTTCCATCAGCGCCGTGAGCCCGGCTACGTCGCTAACGTAACACAGTAACTGCGACTCTCGCGGGCTGGTCGGGTACACGTGGCGTCGACGAACATCTAACACGATCCACAATACACCGGTCCAGTCCAGCTCCGGTTCTGGCATGACACCGGCTCCGCTCCCCGTCAGCATCCCGCGTTACCACCCGGCTAACAAACTGAGCTAACATTAGCTTTGCTTCACTTCCTGTCCCCTCTCTCCTGATAGGCTGGTCCCAGTCAGCTGTCGGTGGTGACATCAGCACGGAGAGGAGACGCTCAGGGACCTCCCGGCTCCTCCCCTCTCAGGACCGGACGTCAGAGGAGGAGGGAGGAGGAGGAGGAGCTTAGTGACCTCATCGATCCTTCAGGACAGGTGTTGAACCAGAGAAAGGTGAGGAGGTTTAGCTCCGCCCCTCACCATGACAGACTTAGAGACTGAGTGTTTGGGCCTCGGCCTGCCGCCCGAGTGCGGCTCGCCTCCGCCGCCTCTGGAAGCCTCCCTGCAGGTGGACTGCGGCCCGGGGCCCGCCTCCTCGGCCCCGACGCCGACGCTGGCCTTGCTGTCGTCCGACTGCCCCACGCCCACGCTCAGCTCGCTGGCGGCAGAAATCGTCGAGCCGCTCGTGATGCTGCCGTGCGTGAAGAGCGAGCCGGAGGACGGAGACCTGGAGCCCATCCGGACCGTGGACCTGTCCGAGATCCAGCCGCTGTCCACCGCCGAGCTGGGCCAGGACCAGATCAAGATGGAGATCAGCGGCCTCGACTACATCAAGTCTGAGCATCACGGTCACCACGGCAACCACCACCTGGCACACTTCCACCACGCCGACGTCTCAGAGCTCGACTACAAGTCCCACTACGAGCCGAGCTCCGTGTTCGACTACATCTCCCAGGTAAACACACCTGGACAGGTGACGACGTCACACACACACACACACAGTTTGACTTCACAAAGATTCAACAACAAACCTTCTCTGAAGGTTCTCTGAAGGTTCTCTGAAGGTTGTCTCTGTCCTGCTCAGTGTTCCGGTCCAGCAGAGTCCACTTCCTGTAGTGAGCTTTAGTCCTGAAGCTTCGTCCGGTCTGAACGAAGTTTCAGCTCTGATTGGACTGCTCGGGTTCAGAAGGTCACTTCCTGTTTTCAATGTTTCAGCAAGCTGACAAACCCAGTTCACCTGCAGATAAACCAGGTCCTGGTCCTGGTCCTGGTCCTGGTCCTGGTCCTGGTCCTGGTCCAGGTAACCGGGACCAGGACCAGGACCAGGACCTGAGCAGAACAGAAAGGCGTTTAGAAAACTTGTTTTTTGAGATGAACCAGTTTGGGTTTTTTTGACTCGATCTACAGTCAGAACTTTGATCACTGTTACCATGACAACCTCACTGTTTTCTCATTGGACATGACGGAAAACAAACAACTGTCAGACCAAAGTAATCGAGTACAGAGTATATTTAGCTGAGTATTTTAAAGTATTCAGAGACGTTTCAGGAGGAAATGTTTGATTTATGTGCCTGGAAAGTGCTTGAATTTTATCTGATTGTGTGTGTGTGTGTGTGTGTGTGTGTGTCAGGTGACGGACACTCTGGAGTACATCAAGTCGGACCATCACGTGGACCTTCAGTGTTATTACACCACCGAGTCGAGCGCCATGTCTCACCATCTGCAGCACAACGGGCTGGAGTCCATCCACATGGCCGAGCTCCGCACCGAGCTCAACAAGCTCCGCCCCGACGCGCTGCTGATGGACGGCATCGGTAAACTGGACCCCGAGTTCGGAGGGGGGGCGCTGTACGAGCTGCAGCCAGCTCACGAGGGGAAGACGGCGGCGGCCGAGGGGGCGGCAGCGACCGCCGGTCCGACGGTCACGACCAAAAGCCAGAACCCGACGGTGAGGAAACCTCGGAACATGCAGGGCGAGAAGCCTTTCTCGTGCACGCAGTGCGGGAAGAACTTCAGCACGCTGGGAAACCTGAAGACTCACCAACGCATCCACACCGGAGAGCGGCCGTACACCTGCTCGCAGTGCGGCAAGAGCTTCGGCCAGGCGGGAAACCTCAAACGACACCAGCTGATCCACACGGGCCAGAAGCCGTACGTGTGCGCGCACTGCCCCAAAGGCTTCACCAAGGCCGACGACCTGCGCTCGCACCAGCGGCTGCACACCGGCGAGCGGCCGTTCATCTGCGTCACCTGCGGGAAGAGCTTCGGCCAATCGAAGGAGCTGAAGGCGCATCAGCTGAGCCACACGGGCGAGCGGCCGTTCTGCTGCCAGCACTGCGGCAAGAGCTTCAGCAAAGAGACGAGCTACCGCAACCACGTCCAGATCCACACGGGCGAGAAGCCCTTCACCTGCTCGCAGTGCGGGAAGACTTTCAGCAACTCTGGCGTCTTAAAGACCCACGAGAAGATCCACTCGGGCGAGCGGGCCGTTCGGCTGCACGCAGTGCGGGAAGAGCTTCGGACGCCTCGGACACCTGAAGGCTCACCAGCAGATCCACACGGGCGAGCGGGCCGTACGCCTGCCCCCACTGTGGGAAGACGTTTCAGCCAGTCGGGTCACCTCAAAGCGCACGAGCAGATCCACAAACGCGAGCGGGCCGACCACGGCGAGCAGCAGCAGCAGCAGCAGCACTGTGGGCTCGGACAGCAGCTAGAACTCGACGACCTTTAACCTCTCGGAAAACAACGTATTATTCCTCTTTTTTATAAATGCGATATATTTCTTTTCCTTTACGACTTTTTTACGTTTCATACTTTTGCATCGTATCTGTGGGCGGGGGGTCGACTTATGCAAGCGTCCGTGTTGGTGTGTTCATGTATGTACTGTGTGTCTGTGATACTGTAGGGGCTTGTAGATAATCTTTGACCTGGTCCAGGACCAGAACCACAACCAGTACTTATTTTTAGAGTACTTACTGAGACACAAGCACAAATACTTCAGTAACCACGTGTGAGTACTTTGTTTGTTTGTTTTTTACTTTTACTGAACCAGAACCAGCAGCTCCAGAACCAGAACCCCGTCTACTGACCACGACCCATCAGAGAGGTTTCATCAGGCACTTCCTGAAGCACAGCGAGTACAAGTACACGAGTACAAGTACACATGATGAGTACACTTCAGAGTGTATAAGTACATGAGTCTAATCTCACTACATGATCCATGTAATTCCTCCTCCAGTCCACAAGGATGCGCTAATTATTAAACCAGAGTTTAAAAAGTTCATGCAAACACTTAGCTTAGCATTAGCTTGCTAACAACAAGAAATTTAGTATCATCCTCTGAGTCTGTGAAATGAAACACAACCTGCAGTTCCTCTAACGTCCACCTGAGGCTGGCTGCAGAAGTGAGTCAGTCTCCATAAGTCCCCATGTTAGACAGCAGAAATAAACATGTTTACAGCCTGGTACAAAAAACAGTTTTGGTCTCTATAGCTAATTTCCCCGTTCATGACAACTGTACTGAGGGTGAATTTATATACAACTCACCTGTTCACATTATATTAAGGCTTAAAGTTATGCAGGATTCAGAGCGTGGACGCTTTGATTGACAGGTGGGTGTGGTCACAGGTGTCAGTTAACGGGCTTTGTTCGGCCCGCCTCAGGTCAGATTATTTAGTTTTTCCATGAAATGAAGAAAAATTCTTCAGTTTTAAACTTAATGAATTTTTATTTTAAAGAATTTTTTTTTTTTCATCTGATGTCAGGAAACTTTAACTTCCTCTGATGGTCGACCTCTCTCGCCTTCAGTCTTCAGTTTTCGGGGTTCTGCTTCTCGTCCTCAGTCGGGTTTAAATACTTTTGCCAAACATACTCGAGTACTTTGAGTACTCTCTGCCAGTGTACTAGTATTGTCCCCGTGTGGGTACTCGCAGGCGTCCTCTCTGTTACTGTATTGTTCATTTAGATCTTTTTATTGACCAGTATTGATCGATCAGGACTCGGTGATGATAATCTGCTGACGACATTCCTTCGAATCATTCCGTTAAACTCAGTTTTCTCAGACCCGTGGGGCTCCGACAGGACCAAACACATCAGCACAAAGGAACCCAGCACCCCCACCCGGACCCTCCGGACTGTCCAGGTCCAGATCGCTCACTGTGTACAAATCTTTATTGATAATGTCATTCCTAAAAAAAATAATAATAATAAAATTTAAAAAAACTGCGAAAAGACAAAAAGTTGAGTGCAACATCTTGTACCAGAAGAATTATTAAAGAAACTAATGACATGACGACGCTTTGGACTCTTTGTTGTCACAACAGGAAGCAGCTCTGCACAGAATCTGCAGACAACCTAAATAGAACCTTAAATAAACCACTGATCAGGTAGACACGGCGACATCTGCTGGATGTCAGGATGAAAGTTTCACGTTGACTGATCTCTGAGTTCATAAAAACATTATTTATATCATTATTCATTATTATTTTGACTTAAGCTGAACCTGAACGCAGCACGCCTCACACGCTGCAGACTCCACCCTTCATGACTTCTGTTTGTGTCACCTGATTCATCTACATGTTCATGTTCTCTTTAATTCACCTCCTGATGTAAAATATGAATATTTATCTAAACATTAATGTAGCCTGAAGGTTCTCTGTCATCCAGGTCATCTTTCTTCAGAAAGCTTAAGCTTAACGAGACGACTCCTGACGAGTCTCTGACGACTCCTGACGAGTCTCTGACGACTCCGGGCCAGTCTCTGACGAGTCTCTGACGACTCCGGGCGAGTCTCTGACGAGTCTCTGACGACTCCTGACGAGTCTCTGACGACTCCTGACGAGTCTCTGACGACTACTGACGAGTCTCTGACGACTCCTGGCGAGTCTCTGACGACTCCTGACGAGTCTCTGACGACTACTGACGAGTCTCTGACGACTCCGGGCGAGTCTCTGACGAGTCTCTGACGACTCCTGACGAGACTCCGACGACTACTGACGAGTCTCTGACGAGTCTCTGACGACTCCGGGCGAGTCTCTGACGACTCCTGACGACTCCTGACGAGTCTCTGACGACTCCGGACGAGTCTCTGACGACTCCGGACGAGTCTCTGACGACTCCGGGCGAGTCTCTGACGACTCTTGACGAGTCTCTGACGACTCCTGACGAGTCTCTGACGACTCCTGACGAGTCTCTGACGACTCTTGGCGAGTCTCTGACGACTCCTGACGAGTCTCTGACGACTCCTGACGAGTCTCTGACGACTCCTGACGAGTCTCTGACGACTCCTGGCGAGTCTCTGACGACTCCTGGCGAGTCTCTGACGACTCCTGACGAGTCTCTGACGACTCCTGACGAGTCTCTGACGACTCCTGACGAGTCTCTGACGACTCCTGACGACTCCTGACGAGTCTCTGACGACTCCTGACGAGTCTCTGACGACTCCGGGCGAGTCTCTGACGACTCCTGACGACTCCTGACGAGTCTCTGACGACTCCGGACGAGTCTCTGACGACTCCGGACGAGTCTCTGACGACTCCGGGCGAGTCTCTGACGACTCTTGACGAGTCTCTGACGACTCCTGACGAGTCTCTGACGACTCCTGACGAGTCTCTGACGACTCTTGGCGAGTCTCTGACGACTCCTGACGAGTCTCTGACGACTCCTGACGAGTCTCTGACGACTCCTGACGAGTCTCTGACGACTCCTGGCGAGTCTCTGACGACTCCTGACGAGTCTCTGACGACTCCTGACGAGTCTCTGACGACTCCTGACGAGTCTCTGACGACTCCTGACGACTCCTGACGAGTCTCTGACGACTCCTGACGAGTCTCTGACGACTCCTGACGACTCCTGACGAGTCTCTGACGACTACTGACGAGTCTCTGACGACTCTTGACGAGTCTCTGACGACTCCGGAAACAGCGAGCTGTTGATTATCACGTCTTCATACTTAGTAAAGAACAACCTGATGATGTGTTCATGTTAATTACATCAGATCACGAAGGAGTCATTATTACTATTAATTAACATCAGCAGCTGATCATTAATACCTCGTTATGTCATGATGAATCTGAAGCAGTCTTTATGCAATCTGCAATAATCATGAAGTAATGAGATTACTTAGTAACAGAGTACAAACACAGGGTCACTCATTAAGACGTTTAGTTTGTTTCAGTTTTATTGGTGAAGTTTGTTAAAGATGAAGAAGCTCAAAGTTTCCTCAACTCATGATTCAGTTACAGGACAGTGAAGTGACGTGAAGAGGACGAACTCTTCATCATGACGCCTCCATGAAGGCTCAGACAGACGGGAGCCGCCTCAGATGGTCTCCTCGATGACCTTTGTGATGACCTTGGTGGTGGTGGTGGTCGTGGTGGTGGAGGAAGAGGAAGATCTGAGGAAGAGAGGTGACAGGAAGTTAAAAAAAGAACGTTGGCGTTGAAGAGTTTAAACTGTGAATGCTTCTCCACGTTTACCCGAGTCCGAGTCCCTCTCCGTCCAGCAGCCTCCTGTACTCGGCGGATCTCCATCTCCAGCCTGGTCTTGATGTCCAGCAGCATCTGGTACTCCTGTGACTGCCTCTCCAGGTCGGACCCTGAGCTGCACCAGCTGCTCCTCCAGGCTGCTCACCTGCATCTGGAATCCGTTCATCTGCATGCTGTAGCGGCTCTGGATCTCAGCCAGGCTGCCTTCGAGAGGACGCTTTCTGCAGGAGGACAGACGAGTTAGAGGACAGAGGCCAGCTAGCATCAGCATTAGCATTAGTTAGCGGCACACTCACCATGCTGAGCTGTGATTGGAGCTCGATCTCCAGAGCCTGAAGCTGGCTCTTCACCTCCTTCACTTCTGTGGTCGTCGTCTTCAGCGTCATCTCTGTGACTGCCACCGTCCTTTGAGATGGACTCGGACTGAGGAGGACAGACAGACAGACAGACAGACAGACAGACAGGTGTCACCAAAGTCCTTAAACCAAACGTTCAGAGTCATTCTGGGGTCAGCTGAACGGGCGTCGCCTCACCTGTGTCTGGAACCAGGCCTCCAGTTCTTTGCGGCTCTTGGCGGCGACGGCCTCGTAGTGTTCTCTGACTTCCTCGATGATCTTTGTGAGGTCCTCCTGAGGAGCGGCGTCCACCTCCACGTTCACCTGACCGCTCATCTGAGCGCGCATGGCTAACAGGTCCTGCAGGAGGAAGGAGAAAGCTGAGGTCAGTCGGGTGTGAACAGAACCTGTCAGAACCAGAGAATCGGATCCTTCTCGTACCTCCTCGTGGTTCTTCTTCATGGACACCAGCTCCTCCGTCA
The DNA here is from genome assembly GCA_014281875.1 of Nibea albiflora. Taxonomy (NCBI): domain Eukaryota; kingdom Metazoa; phylum Chordata; class Actinopteri; family Sciaenidae; genus Nibea; species Nibea albiflora. The sequence continues at coordinate 22,323,280 of CM024808.1, read as the reverse complement.
GGCTGTCGATCTGCATGCTCATGTCAGTCTTGGCCACGCCAAGTTCTCCCATGAGCATCTTGAGCCCGGCGATGTCGGCCTCCACCGACTGACGCATCGACAGCTCGTTCTCGAACCTGTACAGAGGTGAGTACGGCAACAGGTGAGGGTCAAAAAGTCACACACGAGCATCCGAGATGAAGCTGCAGCTCTCAGCATAAAGATGAGTTTTAATTTAAAATAATAAATACAAATCTAAGTGAACTCTTCTCAACTTTAAATTCTAACAAACGTCAAAAAAGTTTGAAATTTATTTTAAACTGAAAATTTTTTGATTCATTTGATGATTCAAATTACAGAAGAACCAACAAACATTTGTTGTTGGTTCTTCTGTAATTTGTCCAGCAGAGGGAGCAACAGTGCTGATGTCTGTCTGTCTGCCTGTCTGTCTGCCTGCCTGTCTGTCTGTCTGCCTGCCTGTCTGTCTGTCTGTCTGTCTGTAATGGAGTTTTACTAATTAAAGATTTACTGACTTCACTCTGAAGTCGTCCTGAGCCAGCTTGGCGTTGTCGATGCTCAGCAGCACTGTTCCCTTGGCGAGGATGGCGTCCTGGATCTGAAAACACATGAAGACATGAACATGATGAAGACATGAACATGATGAAGACATGAACATGATGAAGACATGATGAAGACATGATGAAGACATGCTGAAGACATGCTGAAGACATGATGAAGACATGAACATGATGAAGACATGAACATGATGAAGACATGAACATGATGAAGACATGATGAAGACATGATGAAGACATGAACATGATGAAGACATGAACATGATGAAGACATGATGAAGACATGAACATGATGAAGACATGATGAAGACATGCTGAAGACATGAACATGATGAAGACATGATGAAGACATGAACATGATGAAGACATGATGAAGACATGATGAAGACATGAACATGATGAAGACATGATGAAGACATGATGAAGACATGATGAAGACATGATGAAGACATGCTGAGCTCTGCAGGTTCGGAGTTTCTGTGTGTTTGCAGCAGACTGCAGCTCTGAACTCTGACAGCTGTCAGATTTTACAGCCTTGTGACTCCGACCAATCACAGCGCAGAGTTTATGATCTAAAAATAACATCTGCACAAGAAAACAGGAGGTGTGGCAAGATGATTTCACCTTTGAGTCACCTCCAGCCAATCCGATCGCTCAGACTCACTTCACACGACTCCGACCAATCACAGCAGCTGTTACTTCAAGTATTAATGAATGAATCAAACTGCTGCTACGACATAAAACTTTAATAATGAATTAACATTTATCAATTAACCTTTTTTTAAACAGACGAGGTGACGTCACGTTGAAGGTGAGGTCGGACTCACCTGGATCAGGTGTGGTCGGACTCACCTGGATCAGGTGTGGTCGGACTCACCTGGATCAGGTGTGGTCGGACTCACCTGGATCAGGTGTGGTCGGACTCACCTGGATCAGGTGTGGTCGGACTCACCTGGATCAGTCAGTACCTCAAATTCTAAAACCACGAGAGACGACTTGCAGCAGAGAGACTCTGACCCGAGCACACTGCCCTGCTCCTCACCTTGCCCTGGAGCTCTGCGATGGTGACGTAGAAGGCGCTGAAGTCTTTGGTGCTGGGACCGACTTTGCTCTCCACAAACTGCCTGATCTTCAGCTCCAGCTCGGCGTTGGCCTTCTCCAGTGCCGCCACCTTGGCCAGGTAGGTGGCCAGACGGTCGTTCAGGTTCTGCATGGCGAACTTCTCGTTGCCGATGAGGCTGTCGTCCATCGCTGCTCCACCGCCAAAGCCTGCACCTGCACCAAAGCCTGCACCTGCACCAAAGCCTGCACCTGCACCAAAACCGCCACTGCCACCAGCAGAGAAGCTCCTGCTGGCCTGGGAGACCCTGATGCTACCAGCACCTCCTGCTCCTCCGGACACGCTGTAGGAGCTCATGCCCCCGTATGCTCGGCCCATGCTGGAGGTGCCGCCACTCATAGAGCTCCGAGAGAACATCATGGCCATGATGGAGACGAGGAGGTTGGTCTGTGTGCTCCGGTGCAGGGAGAAGGAGAGGAGAGAAGTGAGCTGAGTCGCATCAGTTTGCATCTTTTAAAGGTGCACAGGTGGGCTGAGCCGCAGGTGAGGGGCGCGGTCAACACCACACCCCCACTTCAGGAATGTAACTGAGTAACTCAGGACAGTCCCCGGTGGTTTTAAAGTACTTCAAAGTATGTTCATGATACTTTTATGACACTTTATTCTGCTAGAGAGAAACATTCATATAATAAAGATGAACGTTTTACTGCACACACATGCAGCAGATTTATGTCATGAAACTGGTTCACTCATGATCTACGACTGTACGCCGACTCACGTCGTAAATTTAACTGCAGGATTTTTCTTCAGGCTCAAAACCACCTGAATCCAAGAACCCTCAAACCAGAGCACCCTGATCTAAAGAGGAGCGGGCTGGACCGGACCGGACCGGACCGGACCCTGAACGCCTGATTCAGGTCAGATTTCTGTTTCTGCATCATTTATTTTGTTATATTTCACATTTTGCTACTATAATGTTTAAAATCAGATATATTATTTATTATTACACATTTTACAAAAGCCAGCAAGTCGAGACTAACGAGTCTTAACGAGTCTTAACGAGTCTTAACGAGTCTTAACGAGTCTTAAGACTAGTGCCAGGTCAACACCAACACGCTGCAGTGAAGCAGTACCAGCTCAGGTGGCATTAACGTGTTCATGACTTTCATGCCATTCTATTTTATGCAGATAATGTGAAGCAGAGCTCAGGTGTGGTATGAAGGTAATGAAGAGGTCTGCAGGGAGCCACAGGCACTACTTTTACATAAGTGCCCCTCCCGCTCTGCCTGTGCGTGACGCGACACGTGAAGCGTTGGTATCTCGTTGCTGCTGGCGTTGTACTTTTTCTGTCCTGGTACAAAAAGCTCGCTGTGACTGATACGCCTCCTGGCAGCGAGCTCACCTGTCAGCGTCCTACTTCAGGTACACGCTGGGAAAACGCCCCCCAGCTGAGAGTCAGTTTGTTGTGTCGTCATGGTGACCTGCCGTTCGGCGGTGCTATGTGTTTACCCTCAGACTTCTTTCACAGGCTTGTGCCACCCAGGCATGATAATCACACACTTATGTTCTCATTAATGTCTCCTGCATGCACGAGGACACACAGGAACAGATCCAGAGCTTTATTTAAGTAAAAGTACTCGATTACAACTAAACAGTGGTGGGAAGTAACCAGGGCTGCAGCTGGTGTTCCTCCAAACATTTCAATAATGCTCATGAAAGATTATTATTACAAACTAAAGGTTTCATATGTGAGCAGACTGCAGCCGTGACACCAGTCGCCATAGCAACCTGCAGAGAGACAGGACAGACAATTAACAGCAGTTAGCCACAGTGTCACGTTTAGCATGTGGTCGGCCGTTCGTTCACGTTAGCGGAGCGCGCTAAGCGTAGAAGGCCGTCCTTCAAACAGCAGCAATAAGAACAGAAGTTTAAGACAATGAATAGAATGAATGACAGAGCTGCTCGACTACCTCTGTGCATCCATCAACACCACCTGTCAACACCACCTGTCAACACCACCTGTCAACACCTGTCCTCATTTCATGTCCCAATCAAACAGCATGAGGGAGCGAATGCAGACAGAGCTGTGCTTTAACTCTGAGCTGCAGGACAGGAGACTGGAGACTGAAGACTGGAGACAGAAGACTGGAGACAGAAGACTGGAGACAGAAGACTGAAGACTGGAGACAGAAGACAGGAGACAGGAGACTGGAGACTGAAGACTGGAGACAGAAGACAGGAGACTGAAGACAGAAAACAGAAGACTGGAGACAGAAGACTGGAGACTGAAGACAGAAGACTGGAGACTGAAGACAGAAGACAGAAGACAGAAGACTGGAGACTGAAGACTGGAGACTGAAGACAGAAGACTGGAGACTGGAGACAGAAGACAGGAGACTGGAGACTGGAGGACTCCACGAATGTTTCTAATTATCAATAACACATAAATAAATCTACAATATAAACACAATTTCAGTTAAAAATAGATTGAAAGCAGGAGTTAGCCACAGTGACCACAGAGACTGCTGAGCCTGCTCACCTTGCCCAGCTCCGGTTCTGGCACGACACTGGTGGCTACACTGCCCCTCCTCTTCTTCTTCTTCTTCTTCTTCTTCTTCTTCTTCTTCTTTTTCTTCTTCCCAGTGGTCCAAACCTCCTGTGGTACAAACACTAACACTCCCCCGGTGCTCTGAGCTCACAGCCCAGCTAACAGACTGAGCTAACATGAGCTAACAGCAGCTAAAAGCCAGTGAAATAGTTGGTGCTGTGTGACTTAGTGCCGTAAAGCGTTACGTACTTCTCCCGACCCGGAGCCCAAAGTTACATAGTGTGAGAACAGACGTACGACTGACAGAGACACCGTTCACCTGATCACAGGTCAGCTGATCACAGGTCACCTGATCACAGGTCACCTGATCACAGGTCAGCTGATCACAGGTCAGTGTGGATCAGCAGCAGGGAATGATGTGAGTTTATCAGAGGAAAGTTACTGTTGTCATTGAGCTCCGTGAGAAGGTGTGAATGTAACTGTTGAAACACTTGAATTTCCCTTCAGGGATCAATGGAAGTGTGTGTGTGTGTGTGTGTGTGTGTGTGTGTATCAGGGCGGGCCCGCGCTTTTCTGCTGCAGGATTAGAGTTTGGATGAATGATCGCTCACAAAGTCACACTGAATATGAAATATGTGTGCGTGGTTCAGATGGAATAAAGCCGTGGTGTGAAAGAGCTTTGTGAGCTGATCTGGCAGCATCATGTGAAAATAAACGTGGATCTGATTGATGGGCAGCGATCTGCTGGTCACATGTACGGGCTTCAGCCCTGCAGCCGCCAGGCACTTAAAGGCTGAAGTGAGGCGTGAGGATTTGTGGATGCGTGTGCATGCATGACTGCAGGTATGCACCGTATGAGCTACAGGCAAACTGCTCTCAGGTGGAAACTTAACTGTGTGTCACTGAGATTTAGTGGCAGCAGGAAGGAGGTCAGAGTTCACTGCACGGCTGACAGCTCAGGTTATGATTCATATTTGCTCTCATCAGACACGAGCAGGTCCAAAGACACGAGCAGGACCAAAGACACGAGCAGGACCAAAGACACGAGCAGGACCAAAGACACGAGCAGAAAAGACACGAGCAGGCCAAAGACACGAGCAGGTCCAAAGACACGAGCAGAAGGCACCAAAGACACGAGCAGGACCAAAGACACGAGCAGGACCAAAGACAACGAGCAGGTCCAAGACCGAGCAGGTCCAAGACACGAGCAGGTCCAAAGACACGAGCAGGACCAAAGACACGAGCGGACCAAAGACACGAGCAGGTCCAAAGACACGAGCAGGTCCAAAGACACGAGCAGGACCAAAGACACGAGCAGGTCCAAAGACACGAGCCAGGTCCAAGACACGAGCAGGTCCAAAGACACGAGCAGGACCAAAGACACGAGCAGGTCCAAAGAGGGTCCATGGACAGACGTCAGACTTCATCAGCTGCTTTCTCCCTGTCGACTCTTTAACCTGCAAACTACGACCGCACCTTGGCCCGGCCCGGCCCGGCCCGGCCCGGCCCCCCTCTTAATGAAGCTTAAGCTCTGTAAACCATCTGTCAATCAAATCTAACAATGACTTCAGTCAGTGACAACAGAAACTAACACACACACACACACACACACACAGACAGGTGAAGCAGATCTACTCCACCTTTTACAGATGAACTCCACCGTGACAGAAACTGTTCCAGTGACTGCTGCTCAACAGCAAACAGCCACGTCAGAGTTCAATGATAAATGAAGTCAGGTGAGTGTTTGTTACCTGGTCTGGTCACTCAGCCTCCAACAGGAACTTCATGATGATCTGCAGGCTGGATGGCACAGTTCCAAACAGTTTGTACTGTGTGTGAATGCAGCTCCACTCCATGTATCCTAGGAGATAATAAAGGAAGCATTGAAGCTGCTTTCCTTTCCTAAAGGACGCTCCATGTATCCTAGGAGATAATAAAGGAAGCATTGAAGCTCCTTTCCTTTCCTAAAGGATGCTCCATGTATCCTATGCTAAAGGAGATAATAAAGGAAGCATTGAAGCTCCTTTCCTTTCCTAAAGGACGCTCCATGTATCCTATGCTAAAGGAGATAATGAAGGAAGCTTTGAAGCTCCTTTCCTTTCCTAAAGGACGCTCCATGTATCCTATGCTAAAGGAGATAATGAAGGAAGCACTGAAGATCCTTTCCTTCAGTCAGAGGATTCAAACAGCCGTTAACTCAGGCAGACAGACAGACAGGCAGACAGACAGGCAGGCAGGCAGACAGACAGGCAGGCAGACAGACAGACAGGCAGACAGGCAGGCAGATGTCGTTATGAGAGCAGCAGAGGGCGCCAAAGAACTGATGAAACCTGCAGGAGGTGAGTTGAATACCTCGGAGGTGCCCAGCAGGTGAGCTGGCTCCTCCTGACGGCTCCTCCTGACGGCTCCTCCTGACGGCTCCTCCTGGCGGCTCCTCCTGACGGCTCCTCCTGACGGCTCCTCCTGGCGGCTCCTCCTGACGGCTCCTCCTGACGGCTCCTCCTGGCGGCTCCTCCTGACGGCTCCTCCTCGCGGCTCCTCCTGACGGCTCCTCCTGGCGGCTCCTCCTCACAGCTCCTCCTGGCGGCTCCTCCTGGCGGCTCCTCCTCACAGCTCCTCCTGACGGCTCCTCCTGGCGGCTCCTCCTGACGGCTCCTCCTGGCGGCTCCTCCTCACAGCTCCTCCTGGCGGCTCCTCCTGGCGGCTCCTCCTCACAGCTCCTCCTGACGGCTCCTCCTGGCGGCTCCTCCTCACAGCTCCTCTCGTCTCTGAGGAGCTGCTGCTGTGATTAATTCATCATAAATGAGTGAAGCATTCAAACTGCAGCTCAACATTCAATCTGTCCTCTGCCTGATCTCTGCAGCAGTCGCCACCGGCAACAGTGTCAGTCATGAATGTAACCTGATCTACGATCAGTTACATAAGAGGAGGAGGAGGAGGAGGAGGAGGAGGGGAGGAGTGAGGAGGAGGAGGGAGGAGGAGGATGGAGGAGGAGGAGGAGGAGGAGAGAGGAGGAGGAGAGGGGAGGAGGAGGAGGAGGAGGGAGGAGGGAGGGAGGAGGAGGAGGAGGAGGAGGAGGAGGAGGGAGGAGGAGGAAGGAGGAGGAGGCGGAGGAGGAGGGAGGAGGAGGAGGAGGAGGCGGAGGAGGAGGAGGAGGGGGCGGAGGGGAGGTAGGAGGAGGAGGAGGAGGAGGAGGCGGAGGAGGAGGAGGCGGAGGGAGGAGGAGGGAGGAGGAGGAGGAGGAGGGAGGAGGAGGAGGAGGAGGAGGAGGAGGAGAAGAGGAGGAGGAGGAGGAGGAGGAGGGAAGAGGGAGGAGGAGGAGGAGGAGGAGGAGGAGGAGGAGGAGGAGAGGAGGAGGAGGAGGAGGAGGAGCCGAGGAGGAGGAGGAGGAGGAGGGAGGAGGAGGAGGAGGAGGAGGAGGAGGAGGAGGAGGAGGAGGAGGAGGAGGAGGGAGGGAGGAGGAGGAGGAGGAGGAGGAGGAGGAGGAGGACGAGGGAGGAGGAGGAGGCGGAGAGGAGGAGGAGGAGGAGGAGGGAGGAGGGAGGAGGAGGGAGAGGCGGAGTGAGGAGGAGGAGGGAGGGAGGAGGAGGAGGAGAAGGAGGAGGAGGAGGAGGAGGAGGAGGAGGAGGAGGAGGAGGAGGAGGAGGAGGAGGAGGAGGAGGAGGAGGAGGAGGGAGGGAGGAGGAGGAGGAGGAGGAGGAGGAGGAGGAGGAGGAGGAGGAGGAGGAGAAGGAGGAGGAGGAGGAGGAGGAGGAGGAGGAGGAGGGAGGAGGAGGAGGAGGAGGGAGGAGGAGGAGGAGGAGGAGGGAGGAGGAGGAGGAGGAGGAGGAGGAGGAGGAGGAGGAGGAGGAGGAGGAGGAGGAGGAGAGGAGGAGGAGGAGGAGGAGGAGGCGGAGGAGGAGGAGGAGGAGGCGGAGGAGGAGGAGGAGGAGGAGGAGGAGGAGGAGGAGGGAGTAGGAGGAGGGAGGAGGAGGAGGAGGACGAGGGAGGAGGAGGAGGAGAAGGAGGAGGAGGGAGGAGGAGGAGGAGGAGGAGGAGGAGGAGGAGAAGGAGGAGGAGGAGGAGGAGGAGGAGGGAGGAGGAGAAGGAGGAGGAGGAGGGAGGAGGAGGAGGAGGAGGAGGTTGATGAAGTGAATAAATAACTTTCATTCATCGTTTACTCCTGAAGGTCAGAGGTCATCAAACAGCCAATCACCGCTCAGTGTCAGAGCTCATGAAACAACAGACCCAGTCTTACAGTCTTTACAGTCTTTGGTCTTTACAGTCTTTGCAGTCTTTGCAGTCTTTGCAGTCTTTACAGTCTTTGGTCTTTACAGTCTTTGCAGTCTTCTTTCTGACACAGGTGAGTCCTAGACTGTCACAATAAAAGTGCAGTTTTATTTTGAAAAACCACCTTCACGAGGCACTGAGGTGTGGTCACGACCTGCCCTCCTCTGATTGGCTGAGTGATGTGTCACCTGTCAGGTGTGATAAGGTTGTCTGAATGTTAGTTATTGGTTGGATAATGGTTGTGTATTGTATTATTTTGATTATTATGTTCATCTTTGTTTCAACCTGATAACCTTAATGTAACCTTAATGTAACGTTAATGTAACCTTAATGTAACGTTAATGTAACCTTAATGTAACCTTAATGTAACGTTAATGTAACCTTAATGTAACCTTAATGTAACGTTAATGTAACCTTAATGTAACGTTAATGTAACCTTAATGTCACCTTAATGTAACGTTAATGTCACCTTAATGTAACGTTAATGTAACGTTAATGTAACGTTAATGTCACCTTAATGTAACCTTAATGTAACGTTAATGTAACCTTAATGTAACCTTAATGTAACGTTAATGTAACGTTAATGTCACCTTAATGTAACCTTAATGTAACGTTAATGTCACCTTAATGTAACCTTAATGTAACGTTAATGTCACCTTAATGTAACGTTAATGTAACGTTAATGTCACCTTAATGTCACCTTAATGTAACATTAATGTAACGTTAATGTAACCTTAATGTAACGTTAATGTCACCTTAATGTAACATTAATGTAACGTTAATGTAACCTGCTTGAATACTGGTCGTACTTTGTAGTGCAGGTGCTTTAAAGTGCAGGTAACCATAGCAACAGGACACAAACACAGTTGGTTTGGACTCTCTTTTATTGACTTTCACGTCTGATCACATGATCACTGAGTGACGACGTCACATGACGATGAAGGAAGCTCGATGCTGATTGGCCGTCGGCCCTCTGCTTGCAGCTCAGCGGTACAGAGAGGACGCAGAGGAAGAAGAAGAGGAGACCACCTTCCCGTCCACCACAGACTCCACCACCGTCACCACACGCTTGGTCGTCGTGGTCGTGGAGGACGAGCTGCTCATGCTGTCGACCAATCAGAAGACAGAACTCAGTGTGTTGTAAAACAAACGTTTTCAGAAGTTCTGATCCAGAAGGTCCTGATCCTGATCCTGATCCTGAACCTGATCTGGACCTGATTCTGGACCTGACTACTGATCCTGATCCATCTGACCTGATCCTGATCCTGAACCTGATCCTGATCCTGATCCTGATCCTGAACCTGATCCTGATCCTGATCCTGGACCTGATCCTGATCCTGGACCTGATCCTGATCCTGATCCTGATCCTGGACCTGATCCTGATCCTGGACCTGATCCTGATCCTGATCCTGATCCTGAACCTGATCCTGATCCTGGACCTGATCCTGGACCTGATCCTGATCCTGATCCTGATCCTGGACCTGATCCTGATCCTGATCCTGGACCTGATCCTGGACCTGATCCTGATCCTGGACCTGATCCTGGACCTGATCCTGGACCTGATCCTGATCCTGATCCTGATCCTGATCCTGGACCTGATCCTGGACCTGATCCTGGACCTGATCCTGATCCTGGACCTGATCCTGATCCTGGACCTGATCCTGGACCTGATCCTGATCCTGATCCTGATCCTGAACCTGAACCTGAACCTGATCCTGATCCTGATCCTGATCCTGATCCTGGACCTGATCCTGATCCTGATCCTGGACCTGATCCTGGACCTGATCCTGATCCTGGACCTGATCCTGGACCTGATCCTGATCCTGATCCTGATCCTGATCCTGATCCTGGACCTGATCCTGATCCTGGACCTGATCCTGGACCTGATCCTGATCCTGATCCTGATCCTGAACCTGAACCTGAACCTGATCCTGATCCTGATCCTGGACCTGATCCTGGACCTGATCCTAGACCTGATCCTGATCCTGGACCTGATCCTGATCCTGATCCTGGACCTGATCCTGGACCTGATCCTGATCCTGGACCTGATCCTGGACCTGATCCTGGACTCACCTGCTGCTCCCCTCTCCGTCCAGCAGCCTCCTGTACTCGGCGATCTCCATCTCCAGCCTGGTCTTGATGTCCAGCAGCATCTGGTACTCCTGTGACTGCCTCTCCAGGTCGGCCCTGAGCTGCACCAGCTGCTCCTCCAGGCTGCTCACCTGCAGACGAAGAAGAAGACGTTAAAGTCATCGGATTGTTCCGTGCGCGCCGTCACAGGTTCTGCTCCGGTTCTGACTGACCTGCATCTGGTACCCGGAGAGCTGCATGGCGTAGCGGCTTTGTGTCTCGGCCAGAGTTCCCTCCAGAGACGCTTTCTGCAGGGACACACATTCAGGTCAGTTCTTCTGATTCTGAGTCGGTTGGTACTTTTACTGATGTAGTAGTAACAGTACTTGTAGTACTTGTAGTACTTGAGTATACTCACCAGGCCCAGCATGGACTGCAGCTCGATCTGCAGTGACTGCAGCGTCCGTTTGACCTCGGTGATCTCGCTCCTGCTGGTCTGCAGCGTCGTGGTCTGAACGACGACTTCTTTGTTCAGAGCTTCTGTCTGCACGACAAAACAAACACACACATGTCCAGTCTGCACCTGAAAGCAACACACGGGTCACCAAACAGGAAGTGAGGTCACGGCCTTGCCTTGGTGTTGAACCAGACCTCCAGGTCTTTGTGGTTCTTGGCGGCCACGGCCTCGTAGTGCTCTCTGATCTCAGCCATGATCTTATTGAGGTCCTGTGATGGAGCGGCGTCCACCTCCACGTTCACCTGGCCGCTCATCTGAGTGCGCATGGCCAGCAGCTCCTGCAGAGACACGCCCACGTTAGTGCCTCACCTTAACGAGCTCATTCATTAACGATCCCTGTACTGACTGTGGTTGGTGTAATGAGCAGCGCGGCCTGTGGGGCGCTGTCTGCCGTCACCTCCTCGTGGTTCTTCTTCAGGAACATCAGCTCCTCCTTCAGCCCGTCGATCTGCATGCTCAGGTCCGTCTTCGCCAAGGTCAGCTCCTCCAGAACTCTCCTGAGCCCGCCGATGTCGGCCTCCACCGACATGCGCATGGCCAGCTCGTTCTCGTACCTGAGGGGAGGCAGAGTACTCAGGTACTGTGGTACAAGTACTGTGAGTATCTACTGTGGGACAGGTACTGTAATTACTGCAGTACAAGCACTATAAGTCACTACTGTAGTACAAGTACTGTGAATACAACTACTGTCTACAACTACTGTGGTACAGGTACTGTAATTACTGCAGTACAAGCACTATAAGTCACTACTGTAGTACTAGTACTGCAGTACAAGTACTGTGAGTATCTACTGTGGTACAGGTACTGTAATTACTGCAGTACAAGAACTATGAATATCTACTGTGGTACTGTAAGTAACTGCTGTAGTACAAATACTACAAGTACTATAAGTACTAAGTACTATAAATAAGAACTGCATTACAAGTACTAGAAGTAACTGTTGTAGTACAAGCACTGCAGTACACGTAATGTAAGCAAATAATGAAGTACTGTGTATAGTGAATACTGTTGTACTTGTACTGTAACTGCAGTAGTACTCTTTGATCTGCAGCAGTTTATTAAATCTCTGAATTCCCAGCTGCTCCTGAACGTCTCACCTGTCTGCAGGCTGCATCATAAACACTCTGACCGGCTCTGATCAGGTCCGATCAGGTCCGATCAGGTCCGGTCTGTTTCTATTTGGACTCACTTGGTTCTGAAGTCGTCTGCAGCCAGGCGGGCGTTGTCGATGCTGAGGTGGATGGCGCCGTTGGCCCGCAGAGCGGCCTGAATCTGAGGAGGCAGACAGGTGACGTGTTCACGATGCTCCTCTACAAACATGAGTCATTCAAGAAAAAGCCGACCTGAGGCTGAGCCACACCTGTGCACCTGCACAGCACACCTGTGAGCGGGATGTGAGGATGAGCCTTACCTTGCCGGTGAGGTCGGTGATGGTGACGTAGAAGGCGCTGTAGTCCCGGGTGGCGGGGCCCACCTTGCTCTCCAGGTACTGCCTGATCTTCAGCTCCAGCTCGGCGTTGGCCTTCTCCAGGGAGTGCACCTTGGCCAGGTAGGTGGCCAGACGGGTTCGTTCAGGTTCTGCATGGTGAACTTCTCGTTGCCGATGAGGCTGTCGTCCATGCCGGACACGCTGTAGCTGGCGGAGGAAGAGTGTAGCCTCCACCATAACCACCCATGCCACCCATGCTGCCGAAGCTCCCACCGCCCCATGGAGGCGGAGGAGATGCGGACTCCTCCACCGATGGATCCTCCGTGCACGCTGCCAGCCTTCATGGATGATATACGTCTGCTGCCTCCCATGCCGATCAGGGAGCCGCCGGAGATTCCCATGGAGGTCCTCATGGAGCCGGAGGAGGAGGACATGTAGCTGGTCATGATGGGTGAAGTCTTTCTGCTCAGGCTGGAGATGACACAGAGAGAGAGAGAGGAGAGTGAGGAGCCACACGACTCTCGCCTCCTTTTAAAGCTCCTGCAGACAAGAAGCCGTCAATCACTCAGCAAATACCATGACGACAGGTGAGAGCAGAGCCAGGTATGAGGTGTGCCAGGGAGGGTCAGAGTGAAACGTAACCTTCAAACCTGCTTAATGGCGTGACAGTGATGAGCTGGGTCGATCAATGGCGAAGTGGAAGGTTCTCCTCCAGCTTCAGGCTTCATGCAACCTTTGCATTGTAATTACTGAGCTGACATGTGTAAACAGAGCTGTTGGAACAGGCTGCAGCCAGCAGAGTTCATTTACAGAGACTCAGAGAAGGTCATGTGTCACTGTGAGCAATGATGTGGGCGTCACACATAATGACACACTGCATGTGTGTGCTCGTGTGCTGCAGAGCAAACTGATCCAAACATTTAGTCGTTTGAATAATTAAGACTCACCTGAAGACACCTGTGACTGCAGCTGTGTCAGCAACTTCCTAAATATCAATAAGAATATTTTCTGATAGACGGGAAACATCAGCCCGGTTTGTCATCGCTGCTCTGAGTCATTTTAATACTTCATAACGAGGTCGAATTCTTCAGGCTTCAACTTAAACATCAAACTGTTTCCTCCTCGTCTCTCTGCAGCAGTGAAGTGAAAATATTTTTGACCTTTGAAGAATCGAGTCCGGACACGTTAAAACGATTCAGTTTCATCTCTGTAAACTCTTTTTAAAGTCTCGTTGTTCTCAGGTAACGCAGCCCGACTTCTTTCAGACTGAGACGAGATCCCAGCGCTCAGCAGCTAATTCAATTAATTGAGCGTGCTGACTCGTCTTAGCGAGACAAGGCCACCCAAATCCAGCCGGCAGCGCCGAGTCTGACGATTATCCAAACTTTAATCCTGATGACCTTTATGAAAGAATCTGTGTGTGTGGTGTGTTGTGATTTTCCTTTAACCCTTCATATATTATATTTAATGTTTAAATGAGGAGAATCACAGAGGACGAGTCAGAGGAAAGCAGCTGCAGTGCAAAGTTCCAGAAAGACTCAGGTTGGTTCGTCATCCTGAAGAACTGATCTCAGGTCTGTTCCTGCAGGAATCTGGGAACTTCATCTTTCACCGTCTGGATGTGCAGAGACAGTCTGTGAAGTCTCTCTAACATGCACAGTGCTGTCCGGATGTTTACTGTCCACGATGCAGTGCACTGCATGTATCCCACAATTCACAGCGAAATGTCGTGAACATCCGATGGTCACTAACCAGAGCAAGATGTCCCATCATGCATTGCCAGAAGTTCTCTGGGCACAAAAACAACAATAAACATGGCAGACGGACGGACGGAGAAACATGGAAGTATTAAGGTTTAAGGTTTGATTCTGAGGTTTAAAAACAGGTTGTTGATCATTTCTGTTACTAAAGAGAAGAAAATATGAAAATATGCTGAAAGTACAGGACAAAATCAAAAGACTGAGTGTCGGAAAGTGTCAGAAAGTGTCGGAAAGTGTCCTAAAGTGTTGGAAAGTGTCAGAAAGTGTCGGAAAGTGTCCTAAAGTGTTGGAAAGTGTCGGAAAGTGTCGGAAAGTGTCAGAAAGTGTCGGAAAGTGTCCTAAAGTGTTGGAAAGTGTCGGAAAGTGTCGGAAAGTGTCAGAAAGTGTCGGAAAGTGTCCTAAAGTGTTGGAAAGTGTCGGAAAGTGTCGGAAAGTGTCAGAAAGTGTCGGAAAGTGTCCTAAAGTGTTGGAAAGTGTCGGAAAGTGTCGGAAAGTGTCGGACAGTGTCGGAAAGTGTCGGAAAGTGTCGGAAAGTGTCCTAAAGTGTCGGAAAGTGTCGGACAGTGTTCTAAAGTGTCGGAAAGTGTCCTAAAGTGTTGGAAATTGTCGGAAAGTGTCCTAAAGTGTCGGAAAGTGTCGGAAAGTGTTCTAAAGTGTCGGAAAGTGTCCTAAAGTGTCCTAAAGTGTCCTAAAGTGTCGGAAAGTGTCGGAAAGTGTCCTAAAGTGTCCTAAAGTGTCCTAAAGTGTCCTAAAGTGTCGGAAAGTGTTCTAAAGTGTCCTAAAGTGTCGGAAAGTGTCGGAAAGTGTCCTAAAGTGTCGGACAGTGTCGGAAAGTGTTCTAAAGTGTCGGAAAGTGTCGGAAAGTGTCCTAAAGTGTCCTAAAGTGTCGGACAGTGTCGGAAAGTGTTCTAAAGTGTCGGAAAGTGTCCTAAAGTGTCCTAAAGTGTCCTAAAGTGTCGGAAAGTGTCGGAAAGTGTCCTAAAGTGTCCTAAAGTGTCGGAG